>JANTPZ010145588.1:0-11407 GCA_025593235.1 Vachellia pachyceras | reverse complement strand
CAACTTCCATGGATTGGAATTTTGATTTGGGCTCTCTTTCTCAAGTTTGGATGCTTAGGGTTCTTGAGAGCAAAGTGAGAAAGAGAGGGATTTAGAGCCATTGATTGATGGTAAAAGCCTCTTTGTGTTGTAAGGAGTGTTCTGATATATATATATATATATATATACATTTTGTGGTTTTTTGAGTTTGTTTTGTGATTTTGTAATCTTGGGAAATCATGAAGCTTTAGGGGAGGTGCTGCCCAATTTTCCATTTGATATAGGAGAGTTAAAATCAAGTTATACCATGCATGAATATGAATTTGGAAACAAGAATCAAGTGGTATAAGTGATGAAAGTTGAAAAATCATGTTGATGGTAGTTTTGGGAACCTCTCGGCCAGGTCTGGAATTTTTGGAAGGAATGTTGTTTTGATGATTTTGATGCTTCCAATGAGTTTAAAATGAGTTTTTGTGTAGGGTAAAAGTGAGCCCAAGTTTTTGGAAGCATTAGAAAACATTAAAGACAAGTTTGATGTCTTAAGGCTTATGTAAATCAAGAGAGAGTTTAAGGGAGATTTACCTTAGTTTTTGTCTTGGAAATGGCTTGTAATTGATGGCCATAATGTTTTCAATTGTGTAGGCAAAATTTTTGAGAGAGTGATTTTCAAAGTGAACAAGAGAGCATTCAAGATAAGGGGAAATTAAAGACACAAGGTAGCAAGACCATCTAACTCAAATCTATGTTATCATGAAAATTTCTTTGATTGATGCATGACTTGTTTTGAACTTTATGGTGATGAAAGTGTGGATGTGTGCATGTTCATGCTATGGCCATATGCATTTATGTGTTTCATGTTACACTTTTATTAACCACATTCATTTAGAAAGTTGTCATGCATTTTTATAAAAGTATGTTAGATAGTTTTGCTACTGGGATTTCCAAAAATCTCATTCTCCCCCACTAACCATTTTTAGGTGGAAGGACACTCAAGGGTAAGGAGAAAGTGGTTGATTCATGAAGCAAAGTTTCATGTGCAATGTTGTGGATTTCATTATGAACCTTATTATGTTTGAAGCTTGTAATGTAACATGCAATATGACTTGTGAATGTATCATGGACTTATGATAAATAGTGTATGCTTTAAGAATGCCTAATTACATAGGTTAATATGGTTAAGAAAGGTTTAGAAATCAAAATGGTAGATTATGAAGCTAAGTAGGGTAGAAATTTGGCTAAGTGCTGGAAGTAAAGTTGGTCATTTCCCCTAATTTGTCTTATAGGAAAACAGAGTAAATGAACTTCAAATGAGCTGAAATTTTGTGGAAAAATATTTCACATTACAAGGTTTAAAACAAGTCAAATATAACTGGAATTTGAGGTTTTTAAAGAAAGATATGACTGTCCAAATTTGGTGAAAAATCACAGAAAATCCTGGGAAAAATGAAAAATTACCATATGAACAGTATATTTTCACAAATGAATCTGTACCAATTGGACCAGTTACTATTCAAAATAGTATGTTTCCCTCATAAAGGAATTTATAAGCTTCAAATAGAAGTTGGAACCACTCAATTTCGGTTTTTCTAGAATTAGTTATGAATTTTCAAAGATGGCCTGAAAAACTGTGAATAGTAACTTTCTCCAAAATGAAAGTTTTCATTTTTGTTCCTTTTTGACAATGTAAGTTGTTTGAGGCCATGAATTGGTTCCAAATCATTATAATGGAAGCTAAGAGGGATAAATAAGAGGTGTTACATTGTTTTTGATATCAGAGCAAATATTTAAGATTTGACTTAAGTTGTAATGCAATATGTGCATTATTATTTGTGAAGTTGTGCATTGCTAAATGATATGTTGTGCACTAGTATTCAACTTGCAATTCTTTATTATATTAATTGTTAAGTGTTATGGCATATATTGGTTGCCTCTTATGATGATATGCTAGTTAGTTATGTTTTATATTCATGAGTTTATGAATTAATGTGACTAGCTAAACATGAAAAAGCTAAGTATACCTGTGGAAGAACATAACAAGGAGGAACCTTTAGTGGTTGGTTCCAATGTAATATAATCATTTCAGAATTTAAATAAAGTGTTCGAAAAAGAGAAGGAGCTAGCACAAGAACTACTAGAATATACATGGGACAACAGATATGAAGGTCTAGAGATTGATATGATTGCTTCTCTATAGCGCATGCTGGATGCTAACACCCGAGGACTCTGAGAGCACCACTCTACATGGATGAGGGTTTCAGTTAGCATATATCCAGTGGGGCTAGAGAGGCATATGAGCTGGATCAAATTGTCCAAGAACCTGTAAGTCCAGTAAAGATGCTGGTACCGAAGAAAGAGCTCCTAGTAGAAGAAGAGGATCCAAAAATGGTAGAGAACCCCGGATACACTTCATCTGGATCAGGAACTACTATGATAGTACCATCTCAAGGTTAAAGCGAGATGCAAAGGCAACCAAAAGATCAAAGTTTAAACTACGAAAATTGTCCAAAGGAGGTAGTTTACGGGAAACTTAAGCACTGTAAATTGATTTTACTGAATGTAACCTGGAATTGAATACCCGTGGAATCACAGAACTACTTATCTCCTCTAAGATGAAGATTTTATTTAGCCAAATAAAAAGGGCCAGAGAGGCCTTTGAGCTTAATTAGCCGCCGAAGGCGCAGTAGGGACTTCCTCCCCAATTGATTGAAGTAAAAGAGTCCCTTAGTGATATTCCGATAGTCGAAGAGTTCCTAAATGTATTTCCAAAAGAGATCAGCGAATTGCCTCCAGAGAGAGAGGTGGAGTTTGCTATTGATTTAGTACCAGGAATGAACCTGATTTCCAAAATTCTGTACAGAATAGCTTCAATTAAGAAAAAAAGAGATAAAGAGCAGATAAAGGAGTTCTTAGAGAAGGGGATTGTTAGACCCAGTGTTTCACCCTGGGAAGCCCCGGTTCTCTTTGTGAAAAGAAAGACATGAGTTTTAGATTAATCTCAGATCAGGCTATCACTAGCTCCTAGTTAGAGCTGATGACATTTTTAAGATGGCTTTCCGTACCAGATACAAACATTATAAGTTTATAAGAATGCCATATGGTTTAATGAGTGCCCCTGCAGTTTTCATGAACTACATGAATTGTGCATTTTGACAATACCTGGACCAATTTGTCGTAGTCTTATAAATGATACCATAGTGCCCTCCGAATCTTTAAAGGAATAAAAAAAGGGCATCCGAGAATTTTATTAATTGTTTTGAAAGAAAAACCTTTTTACGCTAATCTCAGTAAGTTCTAGTTATTAAAGGTGGAATTCCTAGGATAGGTGATCTCTCAGGAAAGAGTCACTGCAGACCGCGCCGAGTAAGGGTAGTACTGAGATGGAATCGGCCTAGGACAGTAAGAGAAGTAAAATTCCTAGGGCACGTGATATCTCAGGAAGGGGTCGCAGTGGACTACACCGAGTAAAGGTGGTACTGAGATAAGATCTGCCTAGGACAATAACCGAAGTCAAGAGCTTTCTGAGCCTAGCAAATTATTATAGATGTTTAATACGAAATCTCTCTCGGATTGCCTTGCTGTCGACTAAGCTCACCAGAAAGAACTAGTCTTTTTCTGTAAAATGATAAGAACGTCTATACGCATAATCTAGAGCTGGCAGCGATAATGTATACTTTAAAGATATGGAGGTACTAGTTATATGGAGCAGCTATCATGCTGTACTGGGATTATAAGGGTCTCAAGTATTTACAAGATCGAAAAAGAGCTGAACTTTGGACAGTGACATTGGACGGAAATGCTTAAGGACTATGACTACAGAATAAGTATCAGTTGAGCAAAGTAAATGTAGTTACTGATGTTTTAAAGTAGAAAGACAGCGCAGGTGATTGAGCTTTAATTGTATTAGTTTTCTTCTTGAATTTCCAGAGTCTTAGAGTCAATTTTAGCCCATACATGACCTTTCTGTACTTAAGTTGAGATTAGGAGTTGTTGATTTGGATTAATGCAATTTTGGGTTCATATGCCATGAATAATAATGCTATTGTGCCTAAATTCCATCATGACCAAATGATACTGCCAAAGTTTTGTTATTTCATTTCAGGAATTCCGTGCAAAAGGCAAGGGAAGCAGCTCTGGATAATTTTGCCTCAGCGTAATCACAGTTCGCCGTGGCCAAAGTTCAATCAAGCAGATAAAGAACTCTCTGGAGATGTTCGCCGCGGCGAACCACAAGTTAGCCACGGCGAATATCGCGTGTCAGCACCAGATTTTTACTCCAGATGGAAATTAACCCGACCCAGCTTTAGAGATCCGACCCATGACGGTTTCTAATGCTAAATTAGGTCATTTTCGAAGAGAAGGAGGAGGAGGCTAAGGAAGGAAGGCAGAAACACACACACTCTCATCTTTTCTCTCATCTACACACTCTCCAAACCCTACCTTCACCCATTTCCTTCACCATCCATCCATTCATCATGCTTTACTCATCCATTCAGAGCCTGTTGCCATCATCTATGAGGAGCTGAACATCTCCATCCTCTTGAAGATGGAGTGAGCCGGAGTTCAAAATGCCGAAAGGGGAGTAATCACTTTCAATCTGTATTTACATTATAGATTACTTAGAATTCGAGTTGGACTTTGTGATTTGTATGTAAATACTTGGTCTCGGTTGAGCCAAACTTGGATTATTGTGTATTGAGTTGTTTTGTGATTGACAAAGTGAAATGGAGTTCATTTTTCATATTCAATGAAGTCTTGTTGTTCTCTTCTATCATCCTAGTTGTGCTTGATTTTAGAGTCAACATGCATGGAGTTGATTTTGTTACTTTGCGATTTTTGTACACACACTAAGAGCGCTTCAAGGATTTCATGGAATGGAGTTCATTGCATGTTATTCGTGACCTAACAAGTCGTGTGGGGATTTAGAAGGAGATCATCGTATGACGCTCCGGACCCATACGAATTGTTAGGGTTTGTGATTTCGAAAACTTAGTGCGAAAGTCAATGCTCTACCTAATCTTTTACGAACTATGATGGCCCAATTCATTTTTAAAAGGAACCCACCATAACACTCCCTTTTTAATCCAAATCTGTCTTACTTTTCTTTGTCGCCTGAAAATACCAAAAACAAGTTTTAAATTTTGTAGTTGCATTAGGTACATAGCTTATCTTGAATTAAGAAACCGTTTCCATCTGCATCACAAACATAATCATAAGCTAAGGACTATTGGTACGCGACTAGCTTCCGGTGAGAACGACCCTGGAGTTGTTACTATACAATCCTTGGAAATCAAAATTAATATTCTCTATCCATTTTCAAGGCTAACCAACGATCTAAGTTTACATTTTATGGCTTAGTATGGATCAAGAATTTGGTGCCGTTGCCTGGGAGGTGAAGTGCCAATAGTTATTAGATTGTGTTTTTATTTGTTAGTTTTGCATCTTTGTTCATAATATAGGATTAGCCTGTGAATATCTTAGCATTGCATAGTAGATTGCATCTGTTTCTGCTGCATTCTGCATAAAATTCGCATTTTAGCCGCGACCAATTTCATTTTTCGCCACGACGCACGTTCAATTTCGTCAATTTCACAGAGAAATTTTTCTCGGATGTGTTGCGCCATGACCAAAATTGCAATTCTGAACGAGAGATACCCTCTCGAGTACCTTTCACCGTGACGTAAATAATATTTCGCCATAGCCAAATTCGACTTTTCACTCATCATTCACTTCATTCATCTCAATTTCATGTATACATACACTCATACTTTACACACACATTCATACACCCATAAATGCCCATTCCATTCATTTTTGAGTTGTTTGTTTTGCGTCGTGTTAATTTTGCTACTGCCCTGAATTTTTCTCTTGTATGCCCAGAAAGAATCAGCTTGAACCTTGTGATCCCGAAATTGAGAGAACATTGAGGGAGAGACGTAGGGCTAACAAAAGAAAAGAGAAGGACAAGGTAGTTAGGGACTTAGGCTTAGAAGTAGGAGAGTATAGTTTAGGGCAATTAGATAGATTAGGAGAGTTTTTAGGAGAATTCATGGTTGAAAACGTACCAAACCCAGAAAACAGAAATATGAATGAAAATCAACAAGGGAATGGTAATACGAGAAATGGTGAAGAAGAAAGAATAGGGGAGAATAATGGAAACAATAGAAGAACTATAAGAGAAGCCACGACCTCTGATGTTAATTATGATCCATTTACTGCTGCTTGCCCAAATTTTGATGTGAATTTTGAAATTAAAGGTTTGTTAATTAATTCTCTTCCTAAATTTCATGGCTTGCTAGGAGAGGATCCATACATCCATTTGTAGTCATTGTCAATGATTTGCCAGAGCATGAAGCTTGTTGGAGCCTCACTTGACCAAGTGCTGTGGAAAGTTCTCCACTTATTGTTGGAAGGGAAGGCAGGAGAATGGTTCATGAGTCTTCCAAGGCATGTGGCCAATGCCTATCATAGTTGGGTAAATTTGAGGAAAGCATTTTTGGAGAAGTACTTTCCAGCATCAAGAACTTCATCAATGAGGAAAGAGATCTACTCCTCACGTCAAGAGTATGATCAATGGGTTGAAGAGCCAAGAAAAAGTGATGTTGGACGCAGCTGCTGGAGGTTCATTAATTGATTTAATCGCCGAAGAAGCTTGGGACTTATCAAGAAGATGGCTTTGAACTATCAACAATATAGTGTGAGAGACACTAGGGCTGCCCATGAAATTGGACATTCAAATGCTCATAACAAAAGGATGGACACCCTAAAATCAAAGGTAGATTCTCTGGAAAATGAAGTTACATCACAATTGTCTCTTATCACTGCTGAGCTGAAGAATTTGAATGCTAATAGATCACCGCCATCTATGGATTTAGCTACCCCGAGTTGTGAAACTTGTGGGTCAGTCATGCATATTACAAGTGTGTGCCCAAGCAAATTTGAAGAAATTTCAGCAATGTATCAAGGGAGATCGAACCAAAAATGAGATCCCTACTCCAACACCTACAATGAGGGTTGGAAATCAAATCCAAAGTTCAGTTGGAAAGGCGAAGAAGCCAATGCCCAGAGATTTCAAAGGACTGTAGGAGCTAGACCTTCCAACTCCAACATGCAAAATACACATCAAGCCTTAAGTGTACCACCAAAGGAGGACGCAAATCAATTACTTCACAACATGCTAGTGTTACTCAAGGAAGAGAAGGCTTCCACCACCAACCAATTCAATTCACTTGCCTCACTTATTCAGAAGGACTCTTCGAAGAATGATGTAAGATATTCTTCTTTGGAGAAGAGGATGGAGCAGTGGGAAACCAAGGCCGAAAACTTGAATTCCTTCATCACTCAACTTTCCAATAATTTGAGTGAACAACAAGCCAGGAGTGGTGGCTCCATACCCTCAAATACTGTCATTAATCCTAAAGGGTTAAATGCAATTAACTTGAGAAGTGGGAGCAAGTGAGGTTTGATGATAAAGAAACTTCTGAAAAAAAAGAAGAAGAAATTGAATTTGAAGAAGTTCCACAAGTTGCTGGAAAAGAGAAGAGGAGTGAGAGCACAACAGAAGAATTGTTGCTGTGAAGAGAGAGTGCCTCACCGCAATAAAGAGAAGAAGAAAGAAGAAATCTATAGCAAGGGACAACGAGTAAGAACAAGGAAAGAAGCAAGCATGGTTCTACCTTGTCAAAAGGTAAGGAGGTAAACATTCATGAACTCCCTTTTCCAAACTCATACTTGATGAACAAAAACCTAGCTAAAAAGACTAGTGAAAAGGAGGTTTATGATTTGTTTAGCAAAGTAGAGGTGAATATACCATTGCTTGACTTAGTCAAAAAGGTCCCTAAATATGCTAAATATCTCAAGGACTTGTGCACCAATAAAAGGAAATTTAGACCTAATAAAAGAGTCCAAGTAAGCTCAAATGTTTCAGCATTGTTTAAACTGCAACTTCCTGTGAAATGTCAAGACCTATGATCTTTCACCATCCCTTGCACTATAGGAAAGATAACCATAGGGGGAGCGTTGTTAGATCTAGGGGCGGCTATTAATGTGATGCCAAAGTCCGTTTATCAAGCCTTAGGGGTCAAGAACTTGAAACCTACATCTGTGGTACTCCAACTAGCTGATAGATCGATGAGGTATCCAAATGGGATAGTTGAGGATATTCTTGTCACTACTACAAAAAGTACCTTTTACGCCCTATTTTTAACCTAATCGGCGCCTTTCTGAGGGGGACGAGTATGTGAGGGGAGTAGAAAGTAAAGGCCTACGACGCCCTGTATCATGTAAGGCGCCGTAGGCTAGACCTACGACGCCCTATTTTACAATATATGGCGCCGTAGGGTACCACTTACGGCGCCCTATGTTGCAACATAGGGCGCCGTAGGTATATTTTTTTTAAAAAAATATTCTTTTCAATTTTATTTAACCCCTTTGGTACATCTGATTCAGTTTGTAGTAAGTAATTCCATTTTATATACTAAATCAAGTCCAGACATAATAAACACATCAGAGTTAAAAACAAGAGTTATTGTGGCGGAGAAACACAAAATTCATCAAGAGTTAAGAACATAACTTTGATCAATTATGCAACTTCAAGAGTAAAACTATCAAGGATCATTATTAGCACTTACTGGTCCCTCTGACCTTAACCTTTCCATTACACAATGCACCACCTTCAAAATGAACGTATATTATTGTCCAAGCTTCAGACTGAACAAGTACTTTGCCAAGAGGATATATCAGTGATAAAATCCCGCAATTGATCCATGAGAATCTTCATATGCATATTCTTGTTGGCAAGCTCCTATATTTATAAACAAAAACGGTTGAACATGGTGATACAGTATTTTTCTTTTCACCCAAACGATGACAGACTGTTAACATGTTGAGACTGGAATTGAAACACAATAGTAACAGCCAAAGCTAAAGAATTCTAGCATTAGCTTTAAAACTCTTTTAGAAAACACATTCTAATATTCACATGGATGTTCATCAATAAATCTTAGAATTATCATCTAAAACCTGTGGCCAAAGTGACGATTCTAATGTTGATACAGTAGAATTTGAAATTTATACCACAATTTCCAACCAACCTTCTTCAGGCAAGAGGCTCGCTCTTCCAAATTCTCAATTTCAGCTTGATCCGAAAGGCTAGCACCTGAGCCAGTGTCAGATGCTTTGGCCTATCATATGCCAAAGGAATTAGTTTAACAGGGAAAACAAAACATTCTCTACTTCTCTATTGTGTAATAATATTCTTTAGTGTCATGAACCCGCAATTTTAAATGGTTTATAAATTTCAAGTAGGTCAGACATTTTGACTGATGTTGTATCTTTGACTGCTAACGTTACTGAATTTCTTTCATTCATAGTGAGTAGTTTGATGCGGAAAACACGATCTCCTGCCTACAAACAACTTCAAATTCATGCAGTTGATTAAAAAAACTCCTTTCAACAAAACACTGATCCGAAAGGTTAACAAGAAGCCATTAAAATGTACCTTCCGGAACAGCGACAACAGAGTATTAACAAAAAGGCAAACTAGGGTTCGTAATGGTGCGGAGAACATTCACAGAATTCTTATACCGAATGCGAGCACCTTTCGGAGTTCCAGTGGTAGCACCACCACCACCGACGGTATCCTCACCGGTTCAATTATCATATGCAAAGAGTGTAGAAAGCCCAATAGACTGTGGAGAGGTGAGCAATAGAGCAAGAAGAAAAATGTAGCAGAGCTTTGCATACAAGATCGAGAGCAGCAGAGCGAAGAAGAAAAATGTAGAATGTGGAGAGGTGAGCATTAGAGTGATAGGCCAGGAGCAGCAGAGCGAGCTAGTGAGCAGCGAACGACAACGATGAAGACAAAGGCCAAGAGCAGTAGAGGACGCACGAGCAGCTTTCAAGAGAAGTACGCTTGCGGCGCCTTTCTTCACTTTAGGGTGTGCATGTGAGTTGCCCTTGCTTTTAAATTGTTGGCCAAAAAAAATAATAAGGGACTTTAGGCGCCTTATCTCTAAGATAGGGTGCCCAAAGTCCCTTATAAAAAAGAGATGAAGGGCTTTAGACGCCCTATTTTAGAGATAGGGCGTCTAAAGTCCCCATGGGCAGGAAACAAGGGTGGGAATTGAGGGTTTTAGGCGCCCTATCTTAGAGATAGGGCGCCTAAACCCATCTTATAATTACAAAAATGCCACCACCTTCATTTTTTACTCCCTTTTTTAAAAAAGGACGCGAATTTCAGTAGTAAAAACTATACTTTGTAGTAGTGTATGGCGCCCTTAAATAGTTAGGCCACCGAAGGACGCCCCTATGGCGCCCTTTATTTGGAAGGGCGCCATAGGGACCCCTACGGCGCCCTTTTCCAAATAAAGGGCATCCTAGGGCACACCTATGGCGCCCTTTTTCATAGAAAGGGCGCCATAGGGCCCGAAAAGATGACCTATAGCGCCCTATTTACTTAATAGGGCGCCTAAAGGTCCCTTAAATTTCCCGCTATTTTCAATATTGCCACCGCCTCCACTTTTTACACCCTTTTTTAGAAAAAGGACGCGAACTTCAGTAGTAAAAAGTATAATCTGTAGTAGTGTGTAAAGGTGAAAGACTTAGTTTTTCCTGCTGACTTTTATGTGCTTGATATGTCTAAAGAATCCATTAATGAATCCACCTTAATTTTAGGTAGACCCTTCTTGGGAACGGCTAATACTATGATTAGCATGAAAGAAGGAAGCATATCAATGGAAGTAGGAGAAATAAGATCAATTTTAACATTTATGAGGCTATGAAACATCCTTATGAGGATTATTCACTGTTACGTGTTAATGCCCTTCATGTTGTGGTAGATGATGCATGTGCTGAACTTGAAATAGAAAATGAACTAATATGTTCACATCATTATTCATATGCACCATTTAATGATGACAATCTAAAAATTCCTCTTAAACCTCCTGATTCACCATTGTGCTCTTGTGAAACCATTGAAAAATGCACCCATCTTGTATCGATTGATAGCATGCTTTCACCGCCATACTCACATTTTGAGAAATCAACCGATGAGTGCATGCATACTTTCCCCTATATAAACAGTGATGACACCTCCGTGAGAGGTATTTCGATTGATTTTGCAAAGCATTTAAGAAAAGCATCGCCTGAACCGGCTGTACCTGTGCTTGCGTTGTATGGAAAGTCAAAAGAAGAGCATGGGGACAACGATGAAACTCATAAACCGCCATGATTATCAGGTTGTTCCTTTCCTCTCCTTAATCATTTGCTTTAAGCTTTCAATGAATATGTTGTGAATACGAATGATTCGAGTGTGGGGGGAGGAACATAGCCATTAGTAGTAGTTTAGTCTTTATATGTAGTGTAGGATTGTTTTGAATTCAATAAACTCCCTTGAAATTACGATTGGCTTGTCTCCAAGAGGTTTGTTGTT
>JANTPZ010145587.1:0-12733 GCA_025593235.1 Vachellia pachyceras | reverse complement strand
ACTACTAACTTCTTCTAAACCATTTTATGAACTTGTGTGAATGGTGCATTATTCTATGATGTATGAGCTTGTTGTTATGTGTATGATATGTGACTTTGATTGCTATGGCCATATGCATGTTAATGTAATGTTTGAACATGTCACATGTACCTTGATCATACACATATCTTGAAAAGCATTACATGCACATTCACAAGCTTTGTTAGTTAGTTTTGCTATTGGGATTTGCATAAATCTCATTATTCCCCAACCAACCATGTAGATGCAAGCTCAAGCAAGGGTAAGGAAAAAGTTATTGGTGAATGAAGATGATGTTATTACCCTTGGAATTTTATGTGAATTGTTGGAACTTTATTTGCAAGTGTTATAGTATCGTAATCCATAAACCTCTACATGATTAGTAAATGGATATATGATAATGCATGCATGAACATGGGCTAGAATGCTAAGGGATGTTAAGGAAGTAATCATGCATTGCAAGAAGTTGAGTTTTAATCAAAAAGAGGTTTTGGTAAATTTTTAAGAAAAGCTAAGTTTTCAAAGAAGGGGATTCCAACAACCTCAGAAACTGATCTGTTTCGAGAGGTGATGGAAAATAGTAAACGGACTCCATTTTGAGCTGTAACTAACTTTTCAGTTAAATACTAGACATGTTAATATTAAAAATGAGTCCAATATCACTGGATTTGGATATTTGTGCAAATAGTTATGCTTGCCCAAATTTGAGAGATAAATCTGGAAAAATAAAAAGTTACCAATTGAACAGTACATTTTTACGCAATTAACTGTATCAATTGGGCAAAGATCTGAACCCGTGAGTATTTATACCTTGAATATTACTTTCTAAGCTTCAAATAGAAATTGGAACCACTTGATTTTGATTTTTCTAGAATTAGTTATGATTTTTCAAAATTGGACCAGAAATCTAGAAAAATTGACTAAGTGAATAGTAATTCCGTTTTTTGAAATTTTTATTTCACTTATTTGGTCAATTTAAGTTATCCAAGGCCCGAGAGTGGTTCATTTAAGATATATTATGAAGCTTAGAGGGGAAAGATAAGAGGTGTCACACTAAACCTGTTAGGCAGCCCCTACGTAGGCTCAATCCACTAATTCTGGATGTAGTTGAGAAAGAGGTCACTAAACATTGGAGTGCAGGTATCATTTACCCAATATCTGATAGGGAGTGGGTGAGTCCAGTTCAAGTGGTTCCCAAGAAAAGTGGTATTACAGCGGTCAAGAATAAGAGAAATGAACTCATCACAATAAGAGTTCAAAATTCTTGGAGGGTTTATATTGATTATAGGAAGTTGATTGAGGCTACTAGGAAAGACCATTTCCTAGTACCATTCATAGATCAAATGCTAGAAAGATTAGATGGAAAGTCTCACTATTGTTTCCTTGATAGTTTTTCTAGCTGCTTTCAAGTACTTATAGCTACATTTTGGCACTTAGCCAATAAAAAGGGGAGTTCTATAACAAAAGAAAAACACAACCTCCCCCACACTTATCCCTTACATTGTCCTTAATGTAAGCTTATACTAGATATGAATAATAAAGTTCAAAATAGTAATAAGAAATCAATGTGAAGAAAGATCACTGCTACATCCTAAAACACACAATACAAACAAAAACAATACACACTAGGTTCATACATGGCTACCTTTTTCTACTAGAAGACCCTTCCCCACACTTGTTTTCATCATTAACCAGTTAAGCCCCACAATCATATAAACACAAGAAGAAAACAAGTGGGAAAGAGATTACCTTCAACTTAAATCTTAGTAAACTCTTATAGGATAAGTTTTCATGCCATATGAGAAACATGAATTTCTTTATTACAACTCCCCTTACATTAGACTTTCTTAGAGGTGGCTCTTGATCAATATGTAAGGGCTCCAAAGCATAGGAATTGTAAACACAACCTTGCCTAGTGTGATTTTGTACAACAAATATTAGACTAATAGCAATATCCAGCCCAAGAATATAGACATGGATAGATCTAAAGTAGAATGAGGATGTCTTAGGAGCAAAACTCTCCAAGTATGAATCACAACCAAGAAAGTCAATTATATTCCCCTCAGTAGGAATTAGACAAACAGTTAAACTTTTAAAATTCTTTTGTGCTTGCAAAGTGAATGTTAAAAATTGACAGTTTATGGAGAATAACACATCATCTTTACAATCACTAGATGATTCATTCACATGGAAGGATTCATTCTCATTTACAATTTTATCAGTTAAAATTTTATAATCCTTAGTTAGTAGATTATCTTCCACAAGTTTATGCTTATCAATTTTAGCATCGCTAGTACTATTAGATGCATCATGTACTTCACCAAAGTTCTTTTAATGCCATGCCACAAGTTTATCATTCTTTTTATAAATGAAAAGCATGTATATAACATCATTAGCACAAGAAAAAGATAAAGTCTCATTTAATTCTATAACACCATCATGTATAGTACTAGAAAGATAAGCTTGCTCATCATACAAGGAAGCAATGACAGTGCAAGCAACATCCGCAACTAAAATGCCACTAGACATTTTCAGATAAATATTGATTTTTTAAACATGTGAGAGGACTCAAATACAATCTCCTTATTTACCTCATCCTCACTCATGAATAAAATATTCAATAAAAATAGTATTAATTAGAGGTGGTTTATTCTCCTCAAGTACAAGAGCAATATTACTTAGGGTATAGGATGACTCATCTGGAAGTTGGAAACATCCTTGCTTCACCTTTGCATCATGTCTAGTAATAAGAAGATAAGCTTGCTCATCATATAAGGAAGCAGTGACAGTGCAAGTAACATCTCCAACTAAAATGCTGCTAGACGCATTTAGATTAGTATTGACATTTGCAAACATGTGAGAGGACTCAACTACAATCTCCTTATTCACCTTATCCTCACTCATAGCAATAAAAGCTTCAATAAAAATAGTATTAATTAGAGGTGGTTTATTCTCCTCAAGTACCGGAGAAATATTACCTAGAGTATGGAATGACTCTTCTAGAAGTTGGAAACATAATTGCTTCACTTTTGTACCTTGTACGGTTTATTTGAATGGGGGCATAAGACTTGAGGACTTTCAATATGTTGAGTGACATTTGACGCTTGAGCTTATTCATCTGGAAATACACAATATTGTTCCCCTTGGTGAAAGTACACAAACAACTTGTGACAATTTGCTGAAATGCGGGTATGCACAATATGAAAGATGAAGCAAACAAGTATCTTTGTTTGTATTTCAAAAAAAAATTGATGCTTTAGAAAAATGAAAACCTAGACTATAGACAAGTATGAAACAAAACTACTTAAAATGCAATCTAATTAAGGCTCTCAACCCCAATTAAAAACAAAAATGACATAAGTTAACTTAGAGAACCAATTGCTTGACTCCTGGGCAGCTGTACCATTTTGATCGTGACCTTGTTCATATCTCTTGAAGGTCGAATTAAAAATATTTATCCAAGGGTTTCACTATAGTGTACAACCTCAGGTCGTTCACTTAACTGGAGCCTTTTTATTAATGGTCCTAAGTTAACTATTTATCATAAAATGTAAATGAATTAAAGGGGGTTTTTGGTTTGTAAAATGGTATAAACTGAAAATAAAACATTCAAGCATATTTTTGGATTTTTGGGTATTGGAAATACAATAAAGATAAATAAGTATTTGAATGAGATAAAGTTCCTATTGAAAATGGACTTAGGCTATCATAGTTCAAAATGATTAAGCAAAGTGGAAATTCACTAAGTTTCTTAATGAAAAACCTCAATAACTCATTGAGTCTAAGATTTCATACAAAGAACTCCATTTCATGAAATCCTATTGAAAACACTTAGTATGTTTAGTAGGAATGATCAGTGCAAAAGGTCTAATACAAGCATCATCAATTCAAAATCAAATACAACTAAGCTGAATAAGAAAGAAGAATAATTATTGCAACGAATAAATATATGAGACTTCATATATCAAAGTGTACTATAAAGACTAATCCAACTACTCATAATGAGAATCCAAAATGATTACGACCATAATCAAACATCTAAATTACAAATCATAATCTCTAAGTTAGAAATTAATGAATCTGCAATGAAAATGTGGATTAAAACTACTTCTCTCCTTTGAAGCTCTTGGAACTCAAGGCATTCCTATCTGAAGAGGAAGAGTAAAACCTAGCCACTCATGGCAGTGTGCAGCTCATCAACTAATGGTGAATCTGAGCTCTCCATTGGAATGGTGTGCGTTGTGATAGCAAAATAGAGAGGATTAGGGTTTGATGAGAGTGAAGATGGAGGCTAGGTATGGGTCCCTCCTAGTGCAATGAATGAAACTTACCCTAAATAGGGTTTTCTTTCATATTAGGTTGTTCTAAGTCAGTTTGCATAAGTGAAAAGGTCATTTTTCTAAATGGGGTTCATGTCTGGGTTATTGATATGAAGTTCACCTCAGCCAAGTATGCATTTTGCCACGGTGAACTGCTCCCGAGAGCTTCAATCTTTAATTCTTCTGACTTCACCGCATCTAAATATTCCCTAAACGTCTGACTTTACTACTATAAGTTGGCCGCGGTGAAGTCTAGCTTTACTACTATAAGTTGGCCGCGGTGAAGTAATACTTCACCGCGGTGAGGTTCTCGCATGGGCTTCTTCTTTATATTTGTGACTTCATCGTGGTGGAGTTTGATAAAGTATTCCAAAATTTCTTTGTTGGCCTTGTATGTGCTGCAATTTCATAGCCTTCACTCTTTGCTCTACTTCTAAGTGTCCTGAAATGAATGACAATATTTTTGAAGTATCATTATCCTAAAATCAATCGGATTCAATTAATAACCAACCATGACAATTTTACTATAAAACTATGCTAATAACAAATACATCTCAGTCTCAATTAAGCACCGATATTACAAAAATGAGCCAAAAAGTATAATAAAAACCTTGAAAATGTCATTAAATAATATAGATAATTTGTGCTCAATCAATTGACTCAAGGGAAATAACATGACTTGAGTTAAACTCTTTTCCAAAACATTTTCTGGATTAAAAACCTTTGACTTAACATAATGAAACTCATAACTTGAATGATATACATGTAGGCAAGTTCTAGATTCGGCATAAATTTAACTTATAACAGCCATAGCTCTCTAAATTCAACTATAAACTTTGTAGAAAATATATACCAGGGAAGCCTTTTGAGTCTACTTTCAAAGGCAGGAAGAATCATTCCCAAAGATGTTGTATTCCAAAAGATATGATGGTTGTAGTGAGCAAAGGTTAGTGAAAAGTGTTAATATGAGTACCATATTTAAAAAGTCATATCTCCTTCATATAAAATGCTTTGAGATTATTATTATTGGTGTCTATGCACCACATTGTTTCATTAGAAAGAAGTTTCACATCAATCGGACGTATGGTGTGAGAGATATGATTAAAATACTAAACTATGTCAGGAGGGACGTGAAACAGAGCTAATTAGAGTATGCACTTTTTAGGGTAACTTTCATCCTCACTCGAGTGATTCTTAGTGTGAAGCACTATCACTCAAGTGAGAAGATTTTTCAGTCAAGTCCTGAAATGTCTTACTCTACTCTCACTCAAGTGATGTTGAGAGTGAAACCTATGTTTCACTTGAGTGACATGATCTTGATTTGAATTACATGGCCATTTTTCACTTTTGACTTGTAGATTGCAAATAGATTTTCAAAATAACATCAATTTGACATTTTTAATTCAAATTGGGTTATTTAAACACATCAACCGCCAATTTCAAATCTAAGAACATGAATTTTGATGTCCCATATTATCTTGCAAGTGTTCTTCTTTCATCAATCTATTTTCTTCTTCTTGATCATTATTCATGATCTAACTCGGTAAATTATTTCATTTCCTTTACCAAACTACATAAGATATTCACATTAAGTATAGTAGTTAGTCAATGACATTATGAATTTTTTTTACTCTTTATATTTGACATCATCAAAACTAATCATATCTAACACTCATGGATATTAGACTTTGTAGACTCAAAGATCTTGACTGACGTTATTGTAACACACTTAATTTATAATATTTAACATACCAAGAATAAGCATTTGGAAACATTTAGTTGGCCATGAAATGTCAAAATTGGAGTTTGAAACTTTTTGTTTTTGGATAACTATTCACAACTCTACAAAATGGCCTTAACTTTGAAAAATTATAGAAAAAAAATAAGTTCTTGATAGTTTCAATTCAAATTCATGCCCAGTTTCAATTTCAAAAGTTACTGTTCATTTGGTCATTTTCTAGTTTTGATATTTTTGCCCAAATTTGGAAGGGCATATCTCTTAGCATGGTTATTAGATTTAGGTAAATTACCACTAAATTTAAAGGGGAAAATCGGATTTATTTAATGGTAAAATCTCATATCCTAGCTCACCCAATTGCATCGAAATGAGATGGTCAACTTTAAGTCCAATCTTTGTTGACTTTTATCCCCATTTGTTCATACTTGATTTGATTGAGATATGGTTGCTTTAACTTGCAATATTAATGCCCTTAGAGCATTTTGAGCTATTCTAGCATGCTTGAAAGTAAAATCTCCTATACACATGCTATCAATTATAATCAACACAATCCAACTACCAACAAGTTGTAAATCAAGTATAGAGTTCGATTATGGAACTTACCTCTTGAAATCCCTTCTCTTCTTCACTTTCTCTCTACTTTTCTCTCTCTAAAATAAATTTTTCATGAGTTTTCCTTCATAAATCATCTTGGACGGAAATGAAAGGAGGGAGGGGTATTTATAAACCTCCAATTTGCTAAATGGTCCTTAAACATCTTTACATTTGCAAGAGGTGTTGGCTTGATCTTGACCCTTAATTTTAATTACCTTCCAAATAGACAAGTCTATGCATCAAGAGTGTGATCTTGCCATGTGTCCATGTGATGTCATAGGGCTTATGTCACCCATGCTGTGGGGCCCACTTATACTGATAAAGATACTTTTTCTGATAAAATAACTTTCTGCTGAAAATTTTCTACCACATAAAATAAACTCTTCTTACTTTTTCCTTTCAAATATGATCATGCCAAGTGGAAAAATCTAACTCCTTAATCCATTTCTTGATTTCTCATTATTAAAATATCTTTTCTACTTTTCCTTGTCATTAGAAAATGACAAGTGGCAAAATTCAGTCCACACAATCTACTTTATGCAAATAAAGTTGCTGTCTTTAAATCTACTTTAACGATTCGGAATTAAGTTTTAGGAATTTCTTTATAACTTAGCCTAAGTAGGGTCACTAAAATTCTCAAAATTCATGGGATACCTCCATGATTTTTTCCCTGTTCTGCTTCCAAAATTGCCTTCAATTAATTTTTTGAAGAAACCCAATTTTAGAGTTTTTCTAAGCATTTTCTTTCTATTCAGGAAACTGTCTCTAACATTCTCTTGGAAATAATTTCATAAAATACTAAAATTCCTGAGCTATTTTTCCTTACTTTAAAACCAAATATTTAAGGCCTTTAGATATTTTGAATAATTACATTTATCTAATTATTTACTAAATATCCAAATATTAAATAACTTTTAGAATTCCCATAAAAGTTATTTTTTATCAATTTAAGCTGAGCCGGGCCTCAATTACTGATCATGGAATTTTTCTCTGTCTTTCGGTACCCTGACAAATTTTCTGATATTTTGGTCAAACTTTGACCAAAATGCCTTTTGACTTTTCTTAATTTACCAAAATGCCCTTACTTTCTCTATGTTTGGCAAAATGACATTCTTGTCGTTTCTTTCCTTTCTATTTCCATATTTGCCCATTCCTTATCGTTTTTGCTTCTGTATACATTCTTCCTTTTGTTTTCTTTCACTTTTAACTGTCCTTTGCAAAGCCCAATGCTACATAATTCTAGGAATCATTTTACGTAATAAGAAACTTCTCAAATGTAGCATATATCCACTAGTAGAAAATGGCTTTTTAGGTCGTCCCTTTTAGACCGTATTTAGAGGGTAAGGTCTAAAAAATATGGCCGATGATATTTTTGTAAGTGTACAAATTTTAAATCATTAAAACTGCACCGAAGGGTATGGTAAAAAGGATAATGCTTTTAGACCGCATATGAGGGATACAATATAAAATAGTACTATTTTATACCGCACCTCTCAGATGCAGTCTAAAAAGATAATGCTTTTAGATCGCACTTGAGGGGTGCAGTCTAAGATACTCTTTTAAACCGCACCCTAAGGTGCGATCTAAAAAGATAGTGTTCTAAAAATTTTAAAATTTAAAATTCAAATATCGTGCTTTTATCTTTCTTCTTCTCTAAAAAACTTTGGTGCCAATCCTTGTTGCAGTGTTGCCTTCAACACCTCCATCCACAATTTAGAAAGAAAGAGTTATTTTGAGAAGGTTGGGACCCAAGTGTCATTTTGGGAATTCAGGGGCTAAAATAATATTTCAAAATTTTAGGGACAAAAGTGGAATTTCGAAATTTGGGACAAAAATATCAAAAAATTACCCCAAGTCCAGAAATATAGCGAAAAATTCACTAGTCATGATTGTAGGTCCAATTAAAGTTAGAATGACTAAAATAACCTTTACAGGAATTGTTAAGGTCATTTAATATTTGGCTGATTTTTGCATTTATAGCCAAATATAATTATTTAAAACATATAGAGACTTCAAAAATATTTTTTAAAATGGTGAAAAATAACTTGTGAAATGCTTTATTTTACAAAATTGGTTTCAGCCTAAAGTTAACAACAATTTGCTAAATTAGAAAATTAGAGGACTGAAAATCCCCGAATTAGTGTTTTCGGAAGAAAATTTATATAAAGTATATTTGGAAGCTATTTTAGTTGAGAAAAAAATTATGGAGTGATTAGCTGAATTTTGAGAATTTTTAGTGACACAAAATTGGTCAAGTGATTAGGAAATCCCCAAAAGCATTTCTGGCAGAAAGCAATTAGATAAAGCAATTTGCTTTTTGAAAAGTAGAATGTGGGGATTACAAGGCTGCCACTTGTGCTTCATACACTTGAAGGTTAAAAGTAAATGAAGATATTTGGTAAAAGTGGTAGTTTTATCAGTATAAAGTGGCTCTATCAGTAGAAATGGACCACAAATGCATGATAACACATGGATGGATTTTATTTGGTTTGTCAATATCTTTGTACTCTACACAAGAGAAGAGAGAAGAGCTGCTGAAAGTGAAGAGTAATCAAGAAGAAGAAAATCAAGCAAAATTTAATGTGGGTTAGTGTTTTGGCTTAATTTCTTCCATAGAAACTTGTCTAAGAGCCTAATTTTTCCTTTCTATCGGTTTCATTTTCTCTCTAAGGTTGTGTATGATGAGTTTTAAGAAGGCTTCTTGGAAGGTTGAGAGAAAAAAATGATTTAAATAGCAAGATTTGGAAGTAACAAGTGTTTTAAATCCACTCTATGCATGTTATGCTACATGTTGATGATTGGTTTGAGTTGATTTAAGCTTGTTACAGATTTTTGGCATAAACCCTCATCCCTTTGTTGCTGGTAGAATTTGAGGAAGCAAGAAGAAGAGTGTTTTGATGTTATTTGATGATAAGGAATTGGTGAAGAGATGAGATTATGCATGTATATACTAAGATATGTTGAAGAATCTCATTTTCTCTAATTTCTTGACCAGCTATGCATAAGGGAAAAGGAGTGAGAATTTTGTGGTTTTAATGCTTCCATTAGATTTGAAATGAAAAGTTATGTAGAGTAGAAGTTAAAACACAAACTTGGAAGTATTAGAACACCAAATTGCCAGATTGAGAATTAATAATCTTTTATGGTTGATATTGACTTCCCCAAGTTGTGAAGTGATATAAAGCATAGAGAATGGCATAGTATTGATGCCAAATACATCATGTTATATAGGATTGTGAGATTCCCAGAGGGAAGCTATTAAGTTCCAAGTATCCCAAAGTACAAGTAGGAAGCCAATTCAAGTCCATTGGAAAGCAGAGCAATATAAGGTAGCATAAACTCTAATTTTTATATTTACATTGCATTTGATTATTGTTTGTGTTACTTGCGATGTATGATGTATTTATTGTAGCCATATAACTTGTAAATCCTTGCTTGTGAATGTACATAGTGTTAGGATCAAGCGCTTACCATTAGACAAAAAACTATAATGGTTAGTTAGGGCCAGCTTTATTTCCTTAACTCTCAGTAGAGTAGACATCCAGACACCATGGTTCGACTATTACTTGGCCCCTTAATTGGGCCTCCGCTATAGGACAATTGTTGTCACACCTTGGCCAACAATCTCCTCTTCAGCAATTATCCTGCTGGGAATCGAACATATAACCTTGTCTTTTATACCGATTGTTAGGATGAATTGCTTACCACTAGGCCAAAAGCCATAATTGTTAGTTAGGGTGCAACCCTATTTTCTTAACTCTTAGTAAAGTGTATGCCCAAGTGTCATGGTTCAACTATAACTTGACCCCTCAATTGGGCCTTCGCCATAGGACAATTGTTGTCACACCTTGGCCAACACATGGTTGTAACTATGCAATGATGCCTTGGCCGTGTGTAAATGTGATAGTGTGAGTAATATTTTGTTAATTGTTCCATGGTATGCTAGTTTACATTTAAATAATCATGCATGTTGATGTTTAGTTAGATATATTTGCTATTGATATTTCTTTAAAATCTCACCCTTTCCAATTACCAACCATAGGCACAAGCTCAAGAGGTAATGACAAAGAGGTTTATACACATGTTTTTGCGGATGAATGTATGATAATATGTTACTTTTTGCATTTATGTGCTAAGTGATGTATACATATGCGTTATGTATGCTAGCAAAGTGATCATGAGGTGATTTGCATGGAAAAAGAAATGGTGAGCATGAAAATCACCAATTAAGGGTCCAACACCCTCACTTTTGATATTTATGGCTAAAATGAGCCAGTGAAGTCTCGAGGCTATGAAATTTTGCATGCAAGTATATCTCTTTTTAAACTTTATAAGGAGTCCTATTTTTGCTAAATTTAGACTTGTATGCAAAAAGTTATGTACTTTCCAACTTTCTGCTAAAAACCAGAATTTTGTATCAACAGAAAGTTGGCTGCGACGCAGTAGAAGTTCGCTTGGGGAAGCACTCCAGAGAGGAAAAATCCTCTCAGATTTGGGGAGTTAGTCGTGGCGAAAGCCAAAGTTGGCCACGGTGAAGTTCTAGTATTTTGACCAAATAAACAGTGATTTTTCAAACATTTTTAAGTAAAGCTTGAGTAGTAATTTGGTCAAACCAGTATTTTTCTCATATAGAAAAGTGGATAAGCTTTTATTAGAGATATGGATCACTTGGGTTAAACTTTTCTAGAATTAATTGTGAATTTTCAAAATTGGGCTAAAATTCTTAGAAAGGTAGCAATATGAAGTGTATCTATCAATGTTGTGCTCTTTTTCTTCTACTAGGTTTTGTACCATAGGTTTTTTTAGTTGAAGATTTTTAATCAAGCACATGTTTAATCACAGATCATCCAAGGGGTGTTATGAATATTATGTGGATGCCATATCTACCATAATCCCGCATGATCCCTTGTATCTCTTTAATGGGCTTGTTTGTGACAACATTTAGAAAAGTCAAACGCACGTTCAACAGTGCTTTTCCGCAAAACGAGATAATCTCCTCCATATATTTGCCTCGGCTTGTGTAAAAGTACTTCTCTACCGCATTCCCAAATGGGCCCACTATCTTCTATAATAATGGAATTGATTTACCTTAATTTTGTAAAGCTATGCCTATAAATAGAAAGTAACCCTAATGTACTTTGTATTTCATATAGTGAATAGCAATGACTCTCTCTTGCTCTCTAATTCTCTTCTTTTCCTTAATTTTATAACAATTTTTATTTTTTGTCAAACAACTTCCTATTGATTTTATGTGTGTTTGGGAATTCTGTTGGGAGAAAAGAGTTAACAGATTCTGAAATATTTTACAGATTTCAAGATGCTTTTATGGATTTCAAGAAATTTTTTACAGATTTTAAGATACATTTTATTTTGACTTACGTATTCTTTGGGAGGGAGTGATTCCGAAACAAGCGCCTAACACGAAATGAAGTCCCACGCTATAATAGTAAAATTGTCAAAAGAGATTGCATTTAGTAGGCAAGTACTTCGGAGAATCGATGCAGGATGAATAAACAACTGTTGAGATCTGTTCCAACGGCGGGATCTAGAGCGTTCATTAATGGACGGTCTGGATTAAGAGATGCACAGCTAGCCTCTGTTAAGGGAGATTGGCAGAGACACAGAAACCCTTGCACGAAAAAACGCATATTAAGCGGATATGGGTGGCAAGGGAAGAAGACGAAGGGAGAAGAACTACAGAGCCGCTCATGGAGGCTCCAGCGTCCTCCCTCCTCCGCCTGATCCTTTCAAGGTCGACGCTTTGCCGTCAAAACTTCGTCAGATCATCTCTTTCACTTCTTCCTCTCAACCTGATGTCAAAGAACAAAAGAAACGCGAGGGTTATAATGCTCAAGCTGTAAGTTCCAACTGATTTTTCATCTTAATGTCACCAAGTTAAATATCAGATATAACTGCTAATGTTTGAAGAAAAACGTTGTAAATTTAGACTTGTTATATTAAAAGCCCATTGTAATTTTCAATTTACGCTGCGTTTTCAATGACAACAATATGACCCAGTAATCCGGAAAGTTGAAGGGAACAGGTCTCGCTGATTTGTAGTCGT
>JANTPZ010145585.1:0-20383 GCA_025593235.1 Vachellia pachyceras | reverse complement strand
AAGGGTAAGAAGAAAGTGGTTGATTCATGAAGCAAAGTTCAATGTGCATGTTATGGATTTTATTATGAAATTATGTTATTATGTTTGAGGTTTGTAATGTAATGAAACTTGTTGATGTATCCTGGACTTATGATAATTAGTGAATGCTTTAAGAGTACCTAATTACATAGGTTATTATGATTAAGAAAATTTTAGAAATCATTAGGTTGAATTATGAAGTTAAGAAGTTAAAAATTTGGCTGTTATGTGAGAAGATGGTTAAACCCTCAACTTTGGCATAACGTGAAACAGAGTAAATGGATTCAAAATGTCCTGAGATTTTGTGGAAAAATAGTTTGCATTGCAAGGTTTCTAATGAGCTAAAGATCTCTGGAATTGGAATTTTGTACAGAAAGTTATAACTGTCCAAAATTGACAAAAAATCATAGAAAATCCTGGGAAAATGAAAAATTACCATATGAACAGTACATTTTCACGAAAGAATCTGTACCAATTGGGCTAGTTACTGTTCAAATTAGTATTTTACCCTCATAAAGGAATTTGTAAGCTTCAAATAGAAGTTGGAACCACTCAATTTTGATTTTTCTAGAATTAGTTATGAATTTTCAAAGTTGGCCTGAAAAACTGTGAATATTAACTTTCTTAAAAATGAAAGTTTTCAAGTTAGTCCCTTTTAACAATTTGAGTTACTTGAGGCCATAATTTGGTTCCAACTCATCATAATGGAAGCTAAGAGGGTTAAGTAAGAGGTGTCACACCCACCACCATTACTTATCTTCTAGACATCAAGTTAAGTGTCTAAGCATGAAATTTCGGATTTGTAAACATTCTTCCTCACTGAACCGACGGCAAAATCATCAAAATAGGGACACTTGCTTCAAAATCATTATAGATTCTTTGAGCATGGATAAAGCATCAAAACCGAACTGAGGAATGTATACATATATCCATAATGTTTCTATATTGAAAACTGTTGGAATATGGGCTGCCCTTGATGGATTAGGCCCAAATCCATAGGCTAGGTCAAATGCGTAAACATGGACTCTTGTGGGAAGTTATATATATGGGGAAGTGGTTCCCCAAAGTGAGCATACATAACGCACAGAGAAAACAAGTCTTCTCCCTTCCCTTTCTCTTCAAGAGAATCCTCTCATCTCCTTTCCTCTTGCCTTCGATAATTTTGCTATGTCTTGTGTTTGGATCCACTATTGTGATCCTAATTCCGCGTGGGCATCTGCAGATTCGTAATTCAGTATCTCCAACTACGCCCGAAATCCTTCAGTTTAATCATGAAAATTTGAGTGTATGATTAAAGTATATCCATTACCATGATCTCTTGCTTACCATACATGTTCTATGGCAATTACTCACTATTCTTGAATTTCTGCAAGCATGCTTAATTGAGATATATGTATATGTATATTTCTTGCTTTCCTATATAGTATGCCGTTTTGCTTTTCCTTTCAGATTTCAAGCGTGTTTGTGATTTATGTGTATATATGGTTTGAAATTATATGCCTCTAAACAGAAACGATGAAAACGAAAAACGAAACGGGAAAATGAAACCCAAATTCGGAGATCCAGATCTAGGTTCTTGGAATACAATGTCTTTAGGTTTAGAAAACATGCCCATAGTGTAGATCTCTTCAAGACGAAAAAGTGGATACTAAGAATGTGAAAAACAGACACCGGACGACGGAGTTACGGAAGAAAAATGAGTTATGAATTGCGTAGCATTTTTCCAAAAAAGGAGAAAGAATTAGGCCCCAAAAGTAATCCCATTGTGTAGATCTCGTCGAAATGAAGATATGGACACCTAAAGCGTGAAAAACGGACATCGGATGGTGAAGATATGGACGGAAAACACATCGAATGAATAGTAACCGTCCTAATAAAATTCAAAAAACAAAAATTCCGAAAAAAATTATGCGGCGGCTAGATATGGCTAAATCGGATTAGAAACTGGTAGGTTAACCCGACCGGGAAAGAGATTGGGCCATGGCTAGTCCAATCCAACAAAAAAATAAAAAAAATTGTTTTCGGTCTGGGCCAGAGAGGCCCAGAACGAAAATTCAAAAAAAAAAAAAAAGGAATTTGTTTATTGTGCCAGAGAGGCCAAATCCACTTCAAAAAAAATTTTGGCAGATTGGGCTAGAGAGGCCCAATCTGCGAGAAATAAAAAAGGTAAAAAAAAAGTGGGGGCTGGGCCTGAGAAGCCCAGTCTGGCCAAAACAAAATAATAAAATAAAAAATTAATTAAAAAAATAAAAAATGGGAAAATGGGCCATGTGACATGTGAGACCACGTGGCACGTCCACCGAAAATGTCGACCACACCACCGCATAGCCAACGACGCGTGGAGACGGATGAGATGGCGCGTGACTTAAGAAGAGGTGTTTACATCGACACGTCGACACCACGTGCCAGTACCGAGAGTGGATTGTCCAAGTTTTTCAAATATTTCAGGATTTTCTCTTCTAAGGGCATGTGCGGGAGCGTTTTAGCTCCAAATGAGACATGGTCTGTTCATAAAAATCCTAAAATTCAAGAGCTTTATTTTGATATGTTGTTTTCCTATTTTGTGAGGCAATTTAGGATCTGTTTTGGATGAAAATCAATGCTTAGTTAAAGATTTTTTTTTGAAAATCTTTCAATGTAATAATTTCAAATCCATTTTTTTAATAAAACAATGGCACAATAAATCTCAGTAGCACTGAAACACTGTCATACGGACCAGTGTACATTGAATATGTTGATGAACATGTTCATAACGAGGATCCTAAAAAAAATTTGAAGAGGATTTTAAAAAGGAACTGTTTGAAGAGGATCTTTATAAAGATCCTCAAGGGAACATGAGGAAGACACGGAGGAGGACTAAGAAGGGGGTTCTAATTAAAACCTTGAGGAAAGCCCAGTGGAACCTCAAGAGGCCTACTCTGACCCAAGTCCTAAGTCCTCGTTCTCATGAAATTCAGACCTCAAGATTGTGATGAGAATGTTAACCACTTTTTTTTCACCTGCCATAAATGCGACAATAGTTGGATATAATGCAATGAGAACAGGCACAATTAAAAACATAAAAAACGTCGATGGCTTCATTGCAAACTATGTCAATAACATATCAAATAATGAAACTGCATAATTTTATGTGAATGTCATGATGAAGTATCGTGCAGCATTAGAGTTGCAAGCACATTCATATTAACAACCATGTCGGTTGATGCAGTAAAGTAAACAACAAAACTTATGCTGAACAAGAACCAATACTTTAAAAGATTGAGGAAATAAAAGTCAATTATTGTATTGCAAATATCTAAAGACGTATTGTGCTTTAGAGTTATGTGTTTACATTCTGTGTTTTGTTAATATATTTAGAATATGACTTGGTGTATGATTATGACTAAATGCATTGTGAAATGTGACATGTTTAGTTTATGTGAATTGTTGTGAAAATCAACATTGTTATTCGCATGATTTGTCACTTTGTAACACTTTTGATAAGTGGGAGCTTTTAGAAAATGAGACTTCTAAAAGTTGACGATTCAAGAGGTATTTATATAAAATTCATGAAAGAAAATAATGTAGTTACTAGTGTTTGTGTGATGAGAGGTACGAACGTATTCTCCTGATCGTAAATCTAGTGATCAAATTATTTTCTTGTCAAGAATAATATAAGACATTGTATACTGTGATGTGCTACATAATCGGTAAAAACTTAGCTATATGAGAAAACATTTGTTGATAAAATACCCCATCACCTCACACTCAGAAATGGCGACAAAAGGTGTTATCGCCGAATTGAACAAAGGGGATAAGCTAAACGGTGACAACTGAGATACCTGGCACCATAAGGTGCAGTATATATTGGAGGAACAAGAAGCCCTTGAGCCACTGACCACCGTTTTTGATGGAACTTGAAGCTGGGACTACAGCCCAACGTAAGGAAAACCTGGAGTTATACCAGGTATGGAAAAATGAGAACAGTATTTCAAGAGTTACCCTGCTGAGAGTAATGCTAAATGACCTAATGTGTCAGTTTGAAAAATGTCCAATTGCATATGCCATGTGGGTAGCTCTCAGAGATAAGTTTGGTGGAACTTCGACCACTAAGCTTATGACGCTGACAATCAAGTTTGACATATATAAGCTTCGGGGTATTACATCCATGAAGAAGAACCTTCGAAACATGTCAAACATGATTAGAGAGTTGGACTTATAATAACTGATGAGCAGCAAGTGCAGGCTGTGATCAGATTACTTTCCCTACTTGGGAACATATGAAAGTCAACTTAACC
Source organism: Vachellia pachyceras (assembly GCA_025593235.1). Taxonomy (NCBI): domain Eukaryota; kingdom Viridiplantae; phylum Streptophyta; class Magnoliopsida; order Fabales; family Fabaceae; genus Vachellia; species Vachellia pachyceras. Next base: position 16,088 of record JANTPZ010145585.1, on the reverse strand, counting down.
CATAACGATAACATCATCACTTTTAATGATGTTGTGAAGCACCTTGAGTTTGAGGATGAACACCTGGAGTCATATAAGACTTCTGGGCATGCCTATTACACCGAGGATACAAGCATTTCCAATGCTAAGCCCGATTTAAGAATGGCAAGAAATTTCTTGGAAAAGGTAGGAAGGATGTCCCTAAATTCAAAATGGCCGAAATTAAAGGTTGACCTGAATGAAGTCAAATACTATGCCTGCCAGAAGTTGGGTTACTTTGCGAGGGACTTCCCAGGGCAAAATGACCGTGGAAAGACTCAAACTCAACAGACCATGTAACGAAGGATCGGGGATCCCTCATGGATTACCATCAGTTACCGCATTAATGCGAATGGCTTTATGTTGGCAATAATGCAAGGATCGGGGTCAAAGGCATAGGCACATGCAAACTAGCTATGCGTGGTGGAAAGACCTTAATCTTGCACGATGTGCTTCATACACCGGACATCCGATGGAATTTAGTTTCTGTACTGTGTCTCTTAAATTATGGGTTTAATGTGATTTTTCATGACAAAGTTGCAGACATTTTTAGCAACAAGACCTTTTATGGTTTGGCTTTTGTTTCAGGAAAATTCTTTGTAATGGATGTTATTGCTGATTTTAATGTGCATGCCTATTTTGTTAGCTCTTTAAATACAACTGTTGATATGAACGTGTGGCATGCTAGACTAGGGCACATAAGCCAGAATCGAATGATAAAACTGGAAAAGGAAGGTTTTCTAGGTGAAGTCCAAACATGGAAATGGCCTTATGTGAAAATTGTTTAGCTGGCAAGGCAACTAGAAAAATTTTCGGTTCAGGAACCAGAGCTGAAAATCTATTGGGTTTGGTCTATTCTGATATACACGGTCCCATGAGTGTGAGGGCAAGGCATGGAGCTTGGTACTTCATTACCTTTATTGATGACTTTTCACGATATGGTCATGTCTATTTGATCTCACATAAGTTTGAAGCACTAGAGTGTTTTAGACAGTACATGAATGAGGTAGAGAATCAAATAGAACGTAAAATTAAAGTATTATGTACTGACCGAGGTCGTGAACACTTATCCAATCAGTTCAAAAACTCTATGAAGAAAAAAGGATAATTAGGTAACTAACTATCCCTGGCACTCAACAACAAAATGGAGCGTCTGAAAGAAGAAATATGACTCTTCTAAACATGTATAGGTTGATGATGGTTCAAGCAAACCCGTAAATTTCATATTGGGGTGATGCCTTATTATCAGTAGCCTTTATACTTAACCGTGTACCCTCAAAAGTAGTTACTTCCAAACCCTATGAGTTATGGACGATACACCGGCTAGATTTAAGTATCTTAAGACCCTGGGGGTCGGCTGTATACATTCATAATGATTCCCATAAGTATGGGAAGTTGGGTCATAGAGGATAGAAATGTATCTTTATAAGATACTTAAAAAAATCAAAAAATTACGTTTACATTGGCGAAAATAAAGGTGGAATAGTAACTAAAATTGAATCTAGAGATGTTGTATTTTCGGAAAGTAATTTCCTGGCATAGGAGAGATAGTTCGAACATTCTCTCTTTATGAGACAGAACAAGGTAGTCCAGATCGATATAATGATCCCCAATTGTCTCAATATATCGATCTGAGTGGGAGATTCAAAGGTTCATAAAGGCCTTTACAAAGGCCGAGACAAAGGCAACGAAAGAGATAAGCGGTCTCTAAAAGAAAGAGTGACAAGGGAAATGTACCAAAGAGACGCTTCCAAATAGAGGGGAAGCACTCATGGTCACTCCGGATGAAGATGATGAGCCACGTTCTATACAATAAACCTTGTGTGCCCTGCCAAAGATGAATAGAAGAAAGCAATGGAAGAAGAGATTGATTAAATGAGAAAGAATCAAGTCTAGGAACTCGTTGATCTACCAAAAGGTTGAAAGGCCATTGGGAACAAGTGGGTTCTCAAGATAAAAAGAAAAGCGGATGGATCAATTGACAAGTACAAGGCATGTCTGGTAGCGAAGGGGTACACACAATAGGAAGGTATCAATTATGATGACACCTTCTCGCCTATTGTATGCTTTAATTCAATAAGGCTAATTCTGACAATAGTAAACAATTTAGATTTGGAGTTACATCAAATGGATGTTAAAATTGCGTTTCTAAATGGAGACCTGGATGAATAAATCTATATGGAACAACCGATAGGTTTTGTAAGGAAAGGTTCAGAGAGCAAAGTTTGTAAGCTTAGAAGGACCATTTATGGATTGAAACAATCATCCAGGCAGTGGTATTTGAGGTTTCACAAGGCGATAACCTCATGTGATTTTAAGATGATTGAAGAAGACCACTGCGTCTACATCAAATGGTTTGATGATGACTTTGTGATGTTATCATTATATGTAGACGACATACTGCTGGCCGGAAATAGCCTAGCTTCGATTTTAGCCGTTAAAGAATGGCTGTCATCGAACTTTGAGATGAAAAACATGGGGGAAGCAGAGTACATACTTGGAGTTAAAATCCAAAGGGATTGTACAAAAAGAGTTTTATCTCTTTCACAAGAGAATTACATTAAGAAAATTCTCGAGCGGTTCAACATCAGTGACTGCAATCCCTTAGACACCCCGGTAGCTACTGGAGTTAACCTGAATCTTGAAATGTGTCCCAAGATTGAGTCATCCAAGAAAAGAATGGAAAGAGTTCCTTACGCTAGTGCCGTTGGAAGTCTAATGTATGCAATGATGTGTACAAGGCCAGATATTTGCTTCACAGTTGGACTTGTGAGCAGGTTCCAATCAAATCCTGGTGAATAGTATTGGAAAGCTGTGAAAAGGATAATGCGGTACTTAAAAAGATTATGCACTAGCTTATCAAGAAGGTGACTTGTGGCTCATTGGATACTCTGATGCTGATGTAAGAAGAGACGAAGTTGAACGAAGCTCAACTTCAGGTTACACTTTCTTGCTAAATAATGGCGCCATAAGCTGGAGCAGCAAGAAGCAGATGCGCGTAGCCCTACATTCTATGGAAGTTGAGTTTGTGACCTGCACTGCGGTAGTGCAGGAGGCTATATGGCTGAAGAGATTCATTGAACACCTTGGATTTGGCAATGAGAGCACAAATCTTGTGTTGATATACTGCGACAACACTGCGGCCATAGCATACAGGAAAGACCCAAAATATCATAGCAAGACAAAGCATATTGATATTAAGTATAATTTTGTGAGAGATTATGTAGCACAGAAAGTGATTAATGTATAACACATCGACCAAGAGAACTGTTTGAGAAACATGTAAGGGCTATTGGTATGTGCAAAATGTAATATTACAGACACTATGTATTGAATTTATAATTAAAGTACGCAATTATTCATCATTGATTTATGTGTCTATGTACAAGTATACAATATCTAGTATGTCGTACAGGCAGGTGAGGTAGGCTCTCTCACACGAGCTACCGTCCTTGATACTCAGGAGGAATATGCAAGGATGAGATACTTGTATTCACAAGTAAGGCAGCAGAATGCTGATATGGTAGAGAAGAAATACAAAACGTGTCACCTCGGCAACTATGTAGCATGTCGGGATGAGATCCAATTTATATAACTATAAAACATGGATCGAATCATGGGAACCCGCTCCCATGATGCTTGTTACCATACAACAAATTCTTCAATACTAACGTCATATGAGAATGAGAAATAGAAGAATTTGGATTCAGATGTTGGGAACATCTAGACTACAAGTCTGTACGGTGTTAATAGAATGTTTAAAAACCGACGTACGCTCTTATAGTATAAGAAAAATACCGTAGCATGTGATTCATACCACATGTGTTATAGAACCGCAAAAGGGAAACAAGTGAATGGATCCCTGCTTCGTTGCTGTGTGAGTCCCAAGGAATTAATATTTCTACTTATGTCCTTTGACTTTGACATTATCATGGAGGTATACTTCAATGACTGCTACCATAACATACATCCTACTATCATGATAGATACGATACAAGGTACTATGTTAGGAAAGCGGTTAATGTATATTAAAATGAGATATGGGCGAAAGGAAGATTACCTGATAAATAGACAACTATGCTAGCGTCTGTGACATATCCCTTCTGGTATCAACTTTGAGATTTCATAAGTGTGGATACAATGCATACGAGAAAGATGATCTAAGTCTTATGTTGACTTGGGAGGGATTAGATTCGTCAAAGTGAAAGTGTATTTTGGTTAAATCTAGAACATATGAGGCATAATAACCAGATTCAAGCTACATGAAGAAAGATTGTTTGTGCTGGTCCTGTGAAAGGGATTTCTAGTACAAATATCTAAAAGACGTCATGCCCATGTGGTCACGGCAAAGCACCTAGTATGAAAGAAAGAAGAGAGAAGGATGAGGCCCATGTTTCCTAATCCACCAAGTATGAGTGGGATATGTTGGATTACGGGCCACCCTTGATGGATTAAGCCCAAATCCATGGGCTAGGTCAAATTCGTAAACATGGACTCTTGTGGGAAGTTATATATATGGTTAAGTGGTTCATTCCCCAAAGTGAGCATACATAACGCACAGAGAAAACAAGTCTTCTCCCTTCCCTTTCTCATTCAAGAGAATCCTCTCATCTCCTCTCCTCTTGCCTTCGGTGTTTTTGTTGTGTCTTGTGTTTGGATCCACTATTGTGATATGAATTCCATGTGGGTATCTGCAGATTTGTAATTTGGCATCTCCAGGTATGCCCAAAATCCTTCAAAGCCTAACCACTATTTACAGCAGAAGAAATTCACAATTCATCATGAACGTAAGCTTTATTCTATTATAGACTACTGGTTTGAACTTTGAATTTATCGCTTAATCATTTCTGAATTGAAGTACCTAATTTGCACTGATTAAGAGCCACTTCTAAATGCCATTTCTAGCAGCAGTCAAAAGCCAAAGAAGAGGAACTCACCTGCAACAGAGCTTATGGCTGGAGCTGAAAACCGATCCCTTACTTTCAATGAAAGCTCCTTCATTTCCCCTTACTGCTGGTTCCTCTTGATTCCTTTGTTTCTCACATTTTCTGGCAGCTTTTGGAGGGTGTGGGAGAGAGCAAGAGAGGTTGAAGAAGGATATCACGTGAGTCATGAGAAGGAGGGTTTATTATAAGCCATGAGTTACTATTTTGTCCTCCAATTTCAATCTATTTACATGTATTATGTGTCACTTTAGGAAAACTTCTTGCAATTTTAAAATAAATCTAACATAATTGGTCGTTCAAGAGGATAAAAGTCAAAATCCTCACTATTCTTGGCTTGACAAGTGGTGCTCTCTTGTTCACTTAAAATAGTAGCAAGTTCATATGCTATATCAGTATACTTTGTATCGGAATAAATTCCTATTTCATAATTCCAATGCTTGGACTCTCCAATTATTATTTTCAGTACCATAATATATTCTCCACATTTTTCTCTTCTCAAAATAGTCCCTCATCATAATTTCTTTATCCTCATAGGTATTTATTTGGAATTTCTCCAAATAAAGATCTTGATTAGCTTAATTAGCTCTTAAATTCCATCAATCTCTGGCTTAGGGTACTTTAGGAATAAAACAACTTTTGAAATGTCTTGTACTTCCAAAAATTTATCATCCTTATAACTCCAAACAATTTTTAATAATTAATTTTGACTAATCTCACCTTAATTAGTCAATATTCTATAATTACTGAAAATCGCATAATAATTATTTCCCATCAAATTTTGAATTTCTAAGTCTGGTACATTACCCAAGGAATTCTCTCTATTTGATAAAATTATCTCCTTCCTATTTTTCTTGAACTTCCTAAAAAAATTAAGAATAAATTCCCAAAGATAAAATGACCCAATCATTTATTTATGATATAGTGAACTGCAAATAATTTTTCAAAGCCTTAATTTTCTCTTAAAAGTCTTTGGTTAAATTTTTCGGATGTTACAATTCTCCCCTTCTCAATAAAATTTTGTCCTCAAAATTTACGTACCTTGTATAAATAACTCTGAGTGTCTAGCTTTCATGTTCTCTTTTGTTTCCCATGTTGCCTTTTCAGGTGTCAACCCTTTCCAGACAACTTTGACCATCGGGATTTTTTTTTTGCTCCAGTGCTGCTTTACTTTCTGGTCAATAATGAGATGGCCCTACTACCTATGACAAATTGTATTGTAATGAAATATTTTCATGTTCAATAATATGTGTTGGATCTGGATTATATCTCTTTAGTTGGGAAACATGGAAGATATTTTGTATTAGACTCAAATTAGGGGCTAAGTCCAAACGATATGCTACTGGTCTAATCCTGTCTAATATTTAAAACGGCCCAATATACTTAGGACTGAGCTTCTTCATCTTTAAAGATCAACCCACTCCTATTGTTGGAGATACTCAGAGAAAAACATGACCTCTGACTTCAAATTCCAAAGGTCGTCTTCTTTGATCTGCATAGCTCTTTTATCGACTTTGTGTTACTTGTATTTCATCTTTATCATTTCTACTTTAGTAGCAGTACGGTCTACTATCTCTGGACCATAAATACTCTTTTCTTTAACCTCCGTTCCACACAAAGGAGATCTGCATTTCCTTCCATATAAAGCTTCATAAGGCGCCATTTGTATATTAGAGTGATGGCTGTTATTATAGGCAAACTTAGCTAATGGTAAATACGCACTCAAGTTTCCCTTTAGTTCTAGTACACATGCTCTCTACATGCCTTCCAGTGTTTGAATTGTTCTCTTTGATTGTGCATCCGTTTGAGGATGATAAGCAATGATAAAACTTAACCTCGTTCCGAGTGCCTCTTGCAAAGATTTCTAGAATCTTGAAGTAAAACAAGGATCTGGGTCTGAAATTATGTTCTTTGGTACCCCATATAACCTGATTATCTCTTAATATACATTTATGCTAATTTCTTTAGTGGGCAGTTCGTATGCATTGGCATAAAATAGGCAGACATCGTCAATCTATCTATTATCACCCATATAGCATTATGATGCATTGCCTCTGGCAAACCCACTATGAAATCCATAGTGACATTGTCCCATTTCTACTCTAGAATCGAAGGACTGTGTGATTGATCTTTATTTGTATTAGTTTTCTACTTGAATTTTCAGAGTCTTAGAGTCAGTTTTAGCCCATACTTGACCTTTTTGCGCTTAAGTTTAGATTATGAGTTATTGATTTGGAATTAATGTGATTTTGGGCATGTATACAATGAATAATGATTTATAGTGCCTAAATTGCATCTAAGCAAAAAATACTGCCCATATTTGCTATTTCATTTCAGGAACTCCTTACAAAAGGGCAAGGGAAACAGTTCTGGAAAAGTTCACTGTGGCGCAATTCAACATTCACCGCGAACAAAGTTTAAGAAGTCATGCAAGAACTCTCGGGTGAGGTTCGCCACAGCGAGTATCGTGCAGAACCTGAATTTTTACCTCAGAAGGAAAATAACTCGACCCGGCTTGATGGATCCGATCTTGGACGATTTATTATGCTGAATTGGGGTATTTTCGAAATGGGGAGGAAGAAGGAGGCTGCAGAAGTTAAAGAGAGAAAAAAGAGGAGAGTATTTCATTCCCGTTTCACCCTACCTACACACTACCACCATTTCCCCCATTTCTTCATCATCCATCCATCTATCATGCATTCATCATCCATTCGAAGCTCATTTCCATCACCCATGAGGAGCTGAACATCTCCACACTCTTGAAGATGAAGTGAACTAGAGTTCGAAGTGCCAAAAAGGGGAGTATTTGTTTTTAATCTGTATTTACATTATGGATTACTTGGATTCTGAGTTGGACTTTGTAATTTGTGTGTAAATGCTTGGTCTTGGTTGAGCCAAACTTGGATTATTGTGTATTGAGTTATTTTGTGATTGACAAAGTAGAATGGAGTTCATTGTGCTTATTCAATGAAATCATGTTGGTCTCTTCTATCATCCTAGTTGTGCTTGGTTTTAGAGTCAACAATTTATGGAGTTGATTCTGTCACTTTACGATTTCCATACACACACTAAGTGGTATTAAGGGATTTCATGGGATGGAGTTCATTTCATGTTCTTTCGGACCCATCAAGTCGTGTGGGGATTTAGAAGGAGATCATCGTATGACGCTCTGGACCCATGCGGATTGTTGGGGTTTTTGATTTTGAAAACTTAGTGCGAAAGCCGATACTTTACTTTCGTCCTCAATCAAGAAAAATACCAAAAAGAAACAAATTTATTTTGTAATTAGTTTAGATACATAGGGTAATTTGAATCAAACCTTGATTGTATTTGCATCGTAAGAATAGACCCAGGCTAAGAATTATTTGTACACTTTCTCGCTTCCGGAGAGAACGACCCTGCGGTTGTCACTATACAACCCTTGGAAATCAAAATTAATATTCTTAATCCATTTTCAAGGCTAGATAGTGACCTAAGTTTACAATTTGTGGCTTAGTACGGACCAAGAATTTGGTGCCGTTGCCGGGGATGCGAAGTGCTAATAGTTATTAGATTGTGTTTTTGTTTGTTAGTTTTACATCTTTGTTCATAGTATATGATTAGTCTGTGAATATCTTAGCATTGCATAGTACATTGCATCACTTTCTGCTGCATTCTGCATAAAATCTGCATTTTTGCCGCGACCAATTTCATTTTTCAACGTGACGCATGCTCAATTTCATAGAGAAATTCTTCTAGGTGTGTTGCACCGTGACCAAATTTGACTTTAGCCGCGATAAAAATTGCATTTTTGAATGAGAGATACCCTCTCGGGTACCTTTCACCGTGATGTAAATCATATTTAGCCACGTTGAAATCCCACTTTTCACACTTCATTCACTTCATTCATCTAAATTTCAACCATACATACACCTGCATACACTCATACATATCTTTTTCATTCATTTTTGAATGGATTGTTTTGAGTTGTGTTAAGTTTGCTCTTGCCTTGAATTTTTCTCTTGTATGCCCTGAAAGAGTCAACTTGAATCTTTTGATTCCGAAATTGAGAGAACATTGAGGGAGAGACAGAGGGCCAATAAAAGAAAAGAGAAGGGCAAGGTAGTTAGAGACTTAGGCTTAGAAGTAGGAGAGTCTAGTCTAGAGCAATTAGATAGATTAGGAGAGTCATTAGGAGAAATCATGGCTGAAAATGTAACAAACCCAGAAAATAGAAATAGGAATGGAAATCAACAAGGGAATGGTAACAGAGGAAATGAAGAAGAAAGAATGGGAGAAAATAATGGAAATAATAGGAGAAGAACCATAAGAGAAGCCATGACCTCTGATGTTAATTATGATCCATTTACTGCTGCTTGCCCAAATTATGATGTGAATTTTGAGATTAAGGGTTTTGTTAATTAATTCTCTTCCTAAATTTCATGCTTGCCAGGAGAGGATCCGTATATCCATTTGCAGGCATTGTCAATGATTTGCCAGAGCATGAAACTGGTTGGAGCCTCACTTGATCAAGTACTGTGGAAGGTTTTCCACATATCGTTGGAAGGGAAATCAAGAGAATGGTTCATGAGTCTTCCGAGGCATGTGGAAAATGCCTATCAAAGTTGGGAAAATTTGAGGAGAGCATTTTTAGAAAAGTATTTTCTAGCATCAAGAACTTCATCAATGAGGAAGGAAATCTACTCCGCACGCCAAGATTATGATGAATCGTTGTACGATTATTGGAATAGATTTCAAGATCTTCTTTCAAGATGCCCTCACCATCAAATACCAGATGAATACCTTGTTCAATATTTTTATGATGTATTAAAGAGCCAAGAAAAAGGAATGCTAGACAGGGCAGCTGGAGGTTCATTAATTGATTTAACCGCCGAAGTAGCTTGAGAGCTTATCAAGAAGATGGCTTTGAACCATCAACAATATAGTGTATGAGACACTAGGGCTGCCCATTAAATTGGAAATTTAAATGCTCATAATAGAAGAACAGACACCCTAGAATCATAAGTAGATTCTTTAGAACAAAAAAGTCACATCACAATTGTCTCTTACCACTACTGAGCTCAAGAATTTAAGTGCTAATAGATCACCGCCATCCATGGACTTAGCTGCTCCAAGTTGTGAAACTTGTGGGTCAATTATGCATATCACAAGTGTGTGCCCAAGCCGATTCAAAGAAGTTTTAGCAATATATCAAGGGAGACCAAACCAGAAATGGGATCCCTATTCCAACACCTACAATAAGGGTTGGAAATCAAATCCAAAGTTCAGTTGGAAAAGTGAAGAAGCCAATGCTCAGAGATTTCAATGGAATGTAGGAGTTGGACCTTCCAACTCCAACATGCAAAATACACATTAAGCCTTGATTGTACCACTAAAGGTGGACATGAATCAATTACTTCAAAACATGCTAGTGCTACTCAAGGAAGAAAAGGCTTCTACCGCCAACCAATTCAATTCACTTGCCTCACTTATTCAGAAGGATTCTTCAAAGAATGATGCAAGATACACTTCTTTGGAGAAAATGATGGATCAGTGGGAAACTAAGGCCAAAAACCTGAATTCCCTCGTCACTCAACTTCCAACAATTTGAGTGAACAACAAGCAAGGAGTGGTTGCTCCATACCATCAAATACTGTCATTAACCCCAAAGGGTTAAATGCAATTAACTTGAGAAGTGGAAAGCAAGTGAGGTTTGATGATAAAGAAGCATCTGAAAGAAGAGAAGAAGAAATTGAATTTGAAGAGATTCCAAAAACTACTGAAAAAGAGAAGAGGAGTGAGAGCACAAAAGAAGAATTGTTGCTGAGAAGAGAGAGTGCCACACCACAACAAAAAGAAGAAGAAAGAGTAGTTGTAGTGCAAGGGACAACAATTAAGAACAAGGAAAGAAACAAGTATGGTTCAACCTCGTTAAAAGGTAAAGAGGTAACCATTCATGCACTCCCTTTTCCAAATTCATATTTGATGAATATAAAGCTTGCTGAAAAGGATAGTGAAAAGGAGGTTTATGATTTGTTTAGTAAAATAGAGGTGAACATACCATTGCTTGATTTAGTGAAAAAGGTCCCTAAATATGCTAAATATCTTAAGGAATTATGCACAAATAAAAGAAAATTTAAACCTAATCAAAAAGTCCAAGTGAGCTCAAATGTTTTAGCTTTATTCAAACCGCAACTTCCTGTGAAATGTCAAGACCCAGGATCTTTCACCATCCTTTTACTATAGGAAAAATTACCATAGGGGAGCATTGTTAGATCTAGGGGCTGCAGTTAATGTGATGCCAAATTTAGTTTATCAAGCTTTAGGGGTCAAGAACTTGAAGCCCACATCCATAGTACTCCAACTAGCGGATAGATCGATTAGGTACCCTGATGGGATTGTTGAGGATATTCTTGTGAAAGTTAAAGACTTAGTTTCCCTGCCGACTTTTATGTGCTAGACATGTCTAGAGAATCCATTAGTGAGTGCACCTTGATTTTAGGTCGACCCTTCTTGAGGACTTCTTACACTATTATTAGCATGATGTTAGGATGCAGCGGAATTTAAAATTTTCTAATCCCAAATACGGATCTGTCAAAGGCATTTAGATCGAGGAGATGAAGGCGTACCTTTTGCTTTTCAAGATTGTCTCTTGCTTTACGTCTGGATCTCTTCAGGTTGCACAACATCCCACGTTTTTACTTCCAATCACGAGGAGCCGACGTTCTTTCAATCACCTCCCTCTACCGTTATCCATGTGAACAGTCTCTAACAATAGCTAGCACGAGCTAGGGTTTCTTGGCTCAAGGATGGACTCAATTTTGAAAAAAAAATTGGATTTTTTTTCTTCTGTCCACGAGCACTTATATTTATAAAGCTCATAGAGTACATCACAATAAGAGATTAATCTTTTATTAATCTTGAAAAAAATTCAAATTTTAATTTCAAAAGGATATTCTAGATCTAATCTTGAAATTCAAATTTCAAAAGATATTCAAGATCTCATCTTGAATTTCGGATTTCAAGGATATTCTAGATCTAATCTTGAAATTCAAATTTCAAAAGATATTCAAGATCTAATATTAAATTTCAAATTTCAAAGATATTCTAGATATAATCTTGAAATTCAAATTTCAAAAGATATTCAAGATCTAATGTTAAATTTCAAATTTCAAGGATATTCTAGATCTAATCTTGAAATTCAAATTTCAAAAGATATTCAAGATCCAATCTTGAATTTCGAAATTCAATATTCAAAATGTTAAATTCGAATTTTACAATCTTAACTTGGATTAAATTGATCTGATCAAATCATATCCATTTAATTAATCCAAATAATGAGCCAACAGATTTAATTTATCCTCATAAATTAAATTGCCGTTAGTTGTTTAATTTATCAAATAAATTAAACTAACACACACAAATATTATTTATATAATATTGTACAATTTCGAATTTCAGCATATATACATATATATTTAAAATTCAAATAAACCCTATAAATAAAGCTTATGTTGGGTTGTTCTTGCGTGCGATCCTGTAGGCCTATATAAGGTTAGCAGTGGACTAAACTCAACATTAGCCCACAAGTTGCAAGCGGTCTCTAGCAAGATATTATGACTACCCAAATTATACGGGGATCGTTAACACGATGCAACCTTTTACGCAACCACATCACGTCCCTTTTGTCACATGATATTTCAGTCAAGGATGAGGCATGGATGGCGTCATCCTCCTGTTCCCAACTATTACTTTCTCGATTCTTGAGTAGTCTGATTAAAGAAAGAAAAACTCCTTTTCATTACAGTATTGCCATACATTTCTCAGACTCACTCATTGAGGGGCCCAATAATATGTCTCAACTAATGTGAGGGACAAATCCCATCTTGATCACTCACATTCCTCCACATGAAAACCCCTAAGCCCGATCATTGCCTTTATCATCACCCGGTCAAAGATGACTTTTGACTAGGTCAAAGCTTAACGACTTTCATGTAGGAATTCATGATGATCTCAGGTCAAAGGGCATTGTGACGTGATTACATATGAGATAAGCTAATGACTTAATCCATGTAGCTTTCTCATAGCGGGTCAGTCCAGCACCTTGTACTCTTACAAGTGCCTATGACTTTGACTTGTATCTCCATACCTTATCAAAGTCATACTGGTCTTGCTTTATCTTTGTTCGCACATAGATAACTGACCAGGGACATTTAGGTCAGTATTCATAATTTGCCCATGGATGCAATTACCATAATAAACACGCAAAGTTTATGATAATTAAATGGAGAAAATTCATTAAAATAAATAATGTGCGAAGTACAATGATTGGCCCTAGGGCACAATTTCCAACACATGAAAGGTGGAAGCATACCGATGGAAGTAGGGGAAAGTAAGATCAACTTCAACATATATGAGGCTATAAAACACCCTCATGAGGATTATTCGTTGCTGAATGTTAGTGCTCTTGATGCTGTTGTTGATGATGCATGCACTGAATTTGCAATAGAAAATGAACTCCCATATTCACATCTTGATTCATGTGCATCATTTGATGATAAAAATTTGAAAATTCCTCTTAAACCATCTGATTACCCGTTTTGCTCCTGTGAAACTATTCAAAAATGCACTCATGTTGCATTAGTAAATAGCATGCTTTCACTTCCATATGCACAAATTGTAAGATCAACTGATGAGTGCAAGAAATTTTGTCCCTTTATAAACAATAATGACACCTTCGGGAGAGGTATTTCAAAAGATTTTGCAGAGCATTCAAGAGAAGTGTCAATTGAACTAGTTTTACCTATACATGTGCTGTATGAAAAGTCAAAAGAAGAGCATGGGAAAGCCGATGAGACTCATAACCTGCCATGATTCCCAGGTTGTTCCTTTCCCTTCCTTAATCATTTGCTTTGAGCTTTGAATGATTATGTTATGAAAATAAATGATTTAATTGGGGGAGGTGCATTTCTAGTAGTGGTAGTTTAGTTTAGATATATAGCATAGGATTGCTGTTGAATTCAATAAACTCCCTCAGATTCGTGATTGGATTATCTTCAAGAGGATTGTCTCTAAAGCGAGTCTTGCTTGCAGAGTTAGAATGTGCATATTGATTGGTTGAAGTTTTAGGTTTGAATGCTGGTTTTTGTTCTGTGTTTTATGTTTCCATCTCTGTGTTTGTGCCTCTCTATCATGTGTTGTCGTGACGAAACTAATTTTTCGCCGCGGCCAAACATGTTGATTGTGATGTATGTCCTCTCGGGAAGTGTTGGCCGTGACTAAAATTATTTTCGCCGCAACCAAACATTGGTTCACTGTGGTGAAAATCATATTTATTCTTCTCCCGCGGTTTTCTTCTTAAGTCAGTTTTTCATTTCATTTTGTGTTCGCCGTCATTTTCGCCATCACTGTCTAGTGCTTTCTCTACCGTTACCGTCCGTCCATTGTTTGCCACCTCGACTCTCACATTTCCTGCCTCCACTCCATCTCTTCCATCTAGAGTAAGCATTTCATCATTTTCCTGTTCTCTTCATTTCATTTGTGTTGTTTTCGTTTGTCGTATGTCGCTGAAATCGCCTGATATGCAATTTTTATCGACATGAAAAAGATGATTCACCGCGACTAAATGTTATTTTAGCTGTGACGAACCATAATTTTCGCCACGGCCAATGACAACAGTTGCTATTTTTCGCCTGTGTTAACTTTGTATTTCTGCTATTTTTCTGTTTTATTCTTGTGAGCCCAGCTAGCAACCATGCCTAGAACTAAGAGACCTAACATAGTAGACCCCCTAGCCCTGAACCTGAACCATCCCAAACCTTTGAGGAAATCTTAGAGCTGACTAAGAAGCGTCATTTGGTCAAGGAACACTCATTCCCCTTGTGACACCTCTTATTTATCCCTCTTAGCTTCCATTATGATGAGTTGGAACCACTTAATGGCCTCAAACATCTTACATTTTGAAAAGGGACCAAAATGAAAACTTTCACTTTGAAGAAAGTTACTATTCACAGTTTTTCGGGCCAAATTTGAAAATTCATAACTAATTCTAGAAGAATCGAAATCTAGCGGTTCCAACTTATATTTGAAGCTTACAAATTCCTTTATGAGGGAAAAATACTCATTTGAACAGTAACTAGTCCAATTGGTACATATTCTTTCGTGAAGATGTACTGTTCATATGGTGATTTTTCATTTTCCCAGGATTTTTTGTGATTTTTGTCAATTTTGAATAGTCATAACTTTCTGTACAAAATTCCAATTCCAGTTATCTTTAGCTCGTTTTAAACCTTGAAATGTGAACTATTTTTCCATAAAATTTCAACTTATTTAAAGTTCAATTACTCTATTTCCCGACAGGGAAAAATAGGGAAAATGACCAACTTTACTTTCAGCACTTAGTCAAATTACAGCCCTACTTAACTTCATAACTTATCACTTTGATTTCTAAAATTTTCTTAACCACATTAATCCATGTAATTAGACATTCTTAAAACATATACTAGTTATCATAAGTCCATGATACATACCCAAGTCATATTACATATTACATTACAACTTTAAACATCACAACATAAAGTACATAACATATTCCACAACATTTTATATCCACTTTGCTTCAAGAATCATTCACTTCCTTCTTACCCTTGAGTATGCTTCCACCTAAAAATGGTTAGTGGGAGAATGAAATGCATTTGGCCATAGCAAACAAAAGCACATATTCACACTTTCAATCATCACAAATTTTCAACACAAGTCATGCATAATTCATACACATTTTCAAAGCAATTAAGCTTAGGGTTGGAAGATCTTGCTACCTTGTCCTTTTGTTTTTCTTGATCTTTAAAGCTCTCTTGATGAATGTCCCCGACAAGTTCTTTCATATTTAATCTTCCTAAACATCATACAAGAATATAACCATCAAGCTCAAGCCATCAACCTTGAATGAAAACCATAAAAACGTAATATAACTCTTAGTGTTCTTTTATGCACCCTTAAACTTTGAAATTTGCTCTTATGATTTCTAATGATTCCCAAATTCATTTCTCACTTTTACCCTACACAAATTTGCCTTCTAAACTCAATGGAAGCATCAAAATCATCAAAATCACACTCCTTTTTCACTGTTCTGCAGCAGCACGAAAATTG
>JANTPZ010145583.1:0-46251 GCA_025593235.1 Vachellia pachyceras | reverse complement strand
AAAAAAGTGTGTTAATAGCCGTATGATACGTTAATCTTGGAGTGATGTTTTGCTCCCTATCCAATACGATGCTTGAGATAGTCCCCTCGTCTGGCCTCAAAAAAATGCATTTTTCTTCTTCTAATGTGCTAGAGGGCCTCTAAATAAACAAACAGAATTAAGACATCAAAAGTTAATAAGAAGGGGATATTCAACAAAATTCATTTCTAACATATCTCAAAACACACATGCAAATGTTCATCTGGTGCTGACTTCATAACTTACAGCTTTTGCTGCTAAAACTCATAAACTCCGTTGAAAGAGATTGTCTGATTACAAGTAGAATTGAGCCTATGACCTTCCATTTATCAGAAAGCTTTCACACCACTGACCTATGAGTAACACAGCCAATTTATGCAGAACTCGCAATATTTGCAAAAATAAGATGGCCTCAGTGACTGGCCATTTTCTGAGCCGATCAAGCAGTTTGTCTTTCTTTATCCATCATTCACTTCCATAAAATGCAGAAGCCCCCGAAGGGGAAGGCCCGTGAATACTGATGTGATATTGGGTCCATTAATTACTGGGTGGGCTGGATGAACCCAGTTTGGACCTGGACATGTGATTTGTGCGAGTGAAAAACTGAAGGAAAGAACAGGTTTGGCCCCCTGCAAATACATCAGTTTTCAATGGGGCTGACGTAATTTGAAAATGTTTAAGTCAGTCCTTGTATTCTTTTTTATTACCTTGCAGCCTGCATACTTCTGTAAGCCTTTCGATTGAATCCTTACTCGCTCTACGTGGAAAGAACTATGGCAGTAGGTTGCTGACATGGTAATGCTACGGGTGAAAGTTGAGATAGTTTCATTGATAAGTTGCGAAAGAGTGATTGATTTGAGATTTCAGATATCTATCATTAGGGAATACTCGAGTTTTAATATTGAGTGATCATTATTTTTTATCATTAATCTTGATTTTTCATTTAATTCTAAAATTTTAGAATATTATGTCATTAATTTCTAGGGTTATGTTGAGGTTTATAAATAGCACCTCAACTCATTTGGTTTGTACATTTAATGATTTTGAATAGTATTGATTTTCCTTTTTTTTAGGTGAAAATATTGATTTTCTTCATCCTCTAATGCCCTGTTTGGTATGATGGAATTGGACCCATGGAAATGGAAATGGAGTCCAATTCCATCATACATGTATGTTTGGTAGCATGGAATTTATCTCAATTCAATTTCCATATCCATCTCAAACCCTAAAATTGGCTTCCACCCAAATTGCTCAGTTTTACAATTCCACCGTGCAAAATCCATTTTTGCCCCCACCATCCAACAGTGTAATCCTCTGGTAGGCACAAAAGAAGCATCGAGCTCCATCCAAAAAGTATCATCGGCGAGCACTTACCTGGTGACGCTGACGGCGACCTCCGGTGACCTACGGCGGCGAGCTCCATCTTATCCATCGGCAAGAACCGCCCTTCTCTCCCATTTGCTTTTCATGTCCTACACTGGCGAGCTCTATCGTTGGCAGCAAGGGTCTGGCGTCCTCCATCAAGACGGTGATGGTGCACGACCTTCATCGTTTGCGACAACCTCCATCATGACTGTGATGGCGCGCGCCCTCCATCGCTGGCGGCGACCATCGTTGCGTGCTCCATCGTTGGTGGCGACCATCGTTGGCTAAAGATGGTGGTTTCCTCCATCGTTGTGCGCTCTCTCTCTACTTGTTACTTCGTCATCTCAGTCTCCGGCGCCAACGATGGAGGTCTTTTTTTTTTCCAACGATGGAGGTCCAGGCTTGTGGCTGTGCGAAAATGAAGACGGAGTATTTTCATGAATGAGTTCCAGGCCATTACTGGGTTGTCAGAGGAATTTTTTATTTTTAAATATAAAAGGGTATTTTAGTCTTTTCATATAAAAAGCAGATTCCAATTCCATCACATACCAAACGCATTTTTAAACTCCATATCCATCTCCATTTCCATCTCCATATCCATATCCATATCCATTTCCATCAAAATCAATTCCAGTGTACCAAACGAGGCATAAGTCTCTCCATTTTTTGTTTGGTTCTTCCCTCATTTTTTCTGTTCTCCCTTCTTTATTCTCCCTCTTTCTCTTCTCTTTCTATCCCTTCTCCCTCTCCCCTCCCCATCCTACATCAGTCATCTAGAGCCTTATGGAAACATTGCAAAGGCATGAAATTCAGTAGAATAAAAATGCATACTTGTTTATCATAACCTTTTGGTGACTTATATTCCCTTTATTGACTCTCTTTCCACATTTGAAGGAATGGCTTATCTCTACTTCCGCCTCCCTCTCTCTTTCCATTTACCCTCCTAGGGGCCATTCAAGCAATGGCAATTGTAGAGCCAAAGATGAATGTATTAAAGGGTAAGTGGCATACAGATTCAAAAGCAGGTGTCACCGATAACCATATATTAACAAAGACTTACAAGTTACAACATGCTGGAGCAATTGTTTGGTTAAAGACTATGGAAACCATTCGGATTATTTGGCAAGGACAAGAAACTATGAGGTAGATGACATATAAGAAATTATAAGATGTAATTAAAAAGAAATTTTTGTTATAAATATTATTACATGGATATTTACATCTCCCATTATTTTCAATTATATTTGTATTTTCTTATTATTTCATGTAATGGTAATTTAGTTTGATGTTGTAAATTCATGTGTATAAACACCTAACATCCGTCATCATTCCTCTCATCTCTCCCTCTCTCCTCACATCATGTATCACCTTTTCCCCCTCCTCCTCGTCTTCTCTCTCAAATTTATAACAGTTTTAAATTTTTAAAGTAAGTTAGAAATTAATGTAAATCATATGGATCGGATTTTTATTTTCCCCAAGTCCCGGGGGAAGAAAGAGAGAGCTGCGGAGGGCGGATACGCAAAACCTGACCTAAGCCCTTCATCGTTGCAGAGACCAGAGCTGCTCAGTATTTCAGTAACATTTACAAAATTTGAACTTTGAATTCGGTGCTTGGAAGATAATAGCAGCAAATAATCAGAGATGGCTGCCATTGCTAGTGTAAACAGAAAGAAACTCATAGTCACGGCTCTCTGCAAACACCTTTCTTTAAATCCAGTAAGTCGAAGTTCACTGTTTTAATCTGCTAATTTCTGTCTGCTTTCATTGCAATCGACGGATCCAAAATCCCATTTCAAATTCGTATTTTTCGATTTCCAACGGACCTCACCTGGTCCTCCTAGATTTTCCAGAGTATAGAAACCTTTTCTATCTCAAGGACTTTGCGCTTTAGTAGTTGATTACTTGTCTAATAACTGGCAATATGCAAAGTTATTAATTGTATATGAACACACTTTCAAAAAACCATTTGGGGTTGCTTCAATGGGCAGAAGCAGTTAGGTGTAATCAACAGGGTCTCACTGAGATGCATCTGTACGCTATTGCTCATTTTCATTGATTTACTTTTCTTTGAGGAAATCTTGATAGGAAAGCAGGATTTTTATTTATGACTGAAGTCCTAAGAAGATCATAATATCGTTTTAGTCAACTGCTAATTTTGCTCCAATTGAAGATCAGAATATTTTTTACCTGCCAAGTTTGCCCCAATGTCTGTCTCTGTGTGTGTGAGGAATTCACGGGTCGTAAACGATGCAACTTGTTGATGTGGAGGTTGGTGCAACGGCCAAGCCCTAATCTAATTTTGCATTATATTATATTGAAATAAAAAAAGATTTAAAAATCACCATATTTATGAACATATATCCCTTATCGAAGTTCAGGACTTAGTTATTGTATTCTTTGGTCATTGTCTTCACTGTACAGCTGTAAACTAACACAATTGACTGCTTGCTAGCAAAACATTGCTCAAAATTAGATATTTGGATTCCAGCTGGGGAGTAGAAATATTAACTAGTTTTTCTCTTGCCAAATTTCCTGCTTTATATTTCAACGCAGAACGTTATTCCAGCCGATGGTTTAGAAAGTGATGTCAAGAGTCTACTTAAACATCTCAAAGGCATCAGGAGATGGGTGCAATGACAGGAACGAGGTAAATGGTTTTTCCTGCATTTACTGATTGCTGAACTATTTATATTCGATTTCTATGTGGATTCTCTAGTGCTGATCAATGATAAATTTGGCTTTGGGCTTTGATGTCTGGGGCATATATAAAGTTGCTTATGCAAGTCAATAGGCCATTAATGTCATTAGTATTTATTGCTTACCTTTCTCTTCCCTCTCTTTCCTTCTTGCCATTGCTTGGTTACAGTGAAGCACCTTTTTTGTCAGAAACATGTATGGTTTTTGAGTCTTGATATCCAGTATCGGATGTGAATCTAAATTATAATATACTTCCCAGAAGGTTATGCTTGGCACCTTGTTTAATTTGATTTCTTACCCTTAATACGTTTTTCACTTGCAGGTGATGAAGTGGGTAGCATTTGCAGAATCTTTCCCTGAAACCCCTGAAGCCTCTTTTGAGGTTCTCAAGGGTTTAAATGACGAACTCTCTGAAAAGTCTGTGCTTTTAGGCAATGGTTTGAAACTGTCTGAAGCTGATGTTATAGTTTTTTCTGCTGTTCATTCTTCCCTGGTATGCATCATGCCAAACTCATCGTACTTTGATTTGAGAGATTGAGAGAGAGAGAGAGAATGACTCCCTCCCCCTATACCCTAAAATTGGTTGGTCAGGCATTTCTTCGTCTTTCTAGCCCTCACTAAAAGAAAGGAACTGATACTGGCACAATAATGGAGAAATTCAGCATGGAAAAAAGTTGCTTGTGTCTTGAGTGCTGAAGTTGAAATCTAACCAAGTTTTAATGGATGCTTATTGCCAGACCACCCTTTCAGAGACAAACAGAGAAAAACTGCCACATGCGTTGAGATGGATGGATTACATTCAGGTAAATTCTATAGTTTAAGTTTGGCTATGTCTGTTGCTACTCGCATGTTATCCTTTATGTTCTTGATAAATGTTATTCTTTTCAGCACAAGGAGGATTTTGGAGATTTATTTGAGAAAATATTGGTGCGGGTGCCTGAATTTGAGCCTACGGTGAGCCATCATTCTTGTATTTCTTTTTGGTCATTTTTCCTTAGATTCAATAATGCTTGAGCCTTAAGTTGTTCAGGTGTATATATTCCTGAAGGATAACCTTTGTACTTATTTGCAAATTCCACTGCTGTAAATTTTACAATTTTGTAAACATAAACGGAGAATCTGTAATTTTTCACTTCAACTTAATGGCATACACTCTAGGCCAGTAGTTCTAAATATTGTGACTGATGACAATGGCGTTTTGGAGGAACACCTTTTACAAACCTTATGGATTATAGCCAAGCATATCTACTATATTTCTTGAAGTGCTCTGTCATCCACCATAAGACAATATTTGATTACATGTAAAATCTCGTGGGGGCTGACTCCATTTTGCTTATTCGATTTTAATTGCAGATAGCAAATCCTGTAGCGGCTGCTGAAGCTGGTACAAAAGAATCAGAAGCAAAAAAGACTGAGCAAAGTACTAAGAATGCAAACAAACCAGAAATAGAAGCAAGCAGAGATAAGAGCGGCAAAGTCAAGGCAAGTCATTATTTTTTTAATAATCCAAGATTGAACTTATTTAACGTGACGACATATTTTAATTTAATTTTATGTAACAGCAAGCCTTTTTCAATGCGCTCTGACTTTTCAACTCTTTTCCTTTCTATTTGGAACATGAAGGAAAAGATAACAGGAGATAAGGATACAACTAAGAAAAAGGCAGCAGGGGATAAGGATGCTGCTAAAGGGAGTACAAAACTTGCTCAAACAGAAGTGTTGGAGAAAGATAAAGAACTTGGTGTCAGTTTGCTAAATATTCAGGTTGGACTAATTCGTAAAGCATGGAAGCATCCATCAGCTGATAGGTACCCTTGAAAAATTATCTTATAAAAGAAACTCATGATAAATTTATTCACGCTGTTATTTGTTGATATGTTTGACTCCTATTTACAACTTACGTATTAAGATTAATGAACTTGATGCAGTTTGCTAGTTGAGGAGATAGATGTTGGGGAAGCCAAATTGCGGCAAGTTGTCAGTGGATTGGCAAAGTATTGTAGCCCTGAAGAGTTGACGGTAATATGGTTTCCTGACCTAGTGTTGTACAATCAGATTGAGTCAGTTTTGTATCTGTTGGATTTGTTGATTTTAAGTCCTAAATCTTGTGTTCCATGTCTTTGTGTTCAACAGAACCGTCTTGTTGTACTTATTACAAATGTCAAACCTGGAAAACTACGAGATGTTATGTCAGAGGGACTGGTATTTATCCTAATAAACCACTCTCGTCTTTTGCTACATTAATTAAATTATGTTGAGGTGTGTCCTGTGATATTTGAATGACAATGCATTTGATTCCCATTTCCCAGGTCCTATGTGCTTCTAATGAAGATCATACTGTTGTGGAGCCCTTGCTTCCTCCAGAAGGGGCTAAAATTGGAGAGCGTGTTTCATTTTCCGGGTAATCTGCTGAAATTTCTTGAGCCTACAGGCATAGATTTCCTAGTTGAGTGGCCTATTTTATTCTCTAGATGCAGTATTGTGAGTCAATGTCTCCGTGTGGAACACGCCACTGATGTGAGCTAAGGTAGTTGAAAGTTTGCCAGTTGCCCCTAGTCATTAAGAGCTTCTGAGCTAGGCTACTTTTGAATTCTGTTGAGCATTTCTATTTCTGCTTTTGGATGATGATCGGCTATAGCTGGAAAACATCTGTGGATGGCCATTTTTATGTTATAGTTATAATCATGTATGATCTTTTGTGAAGTATTCTTAAACCGACCCCATCTAGTGAAATAAAAGTTTTGTTATTGTTGGTGTTGCATTATTCTTAAAATGACTTATTTGTAGCTGCTGAAGAAGTTACACCTCTACTTTTTAGCTGATTATTCAGAAGGTTGGGTTGGGTTACTTGTGGTGTCCTTTTGAGATTTTATTTATTTTACACTGATTGGTTCGTTTCTCTAATTTAGGATTGAAGGGAAGCCAGAAGATGTACTTAACCCAAAGAAGAAACAGCTGGAGAAGATTACACCGGTATTCTCTCGATCCTTTTTTAATTGTAGAATTTTTTTTAATCTATGTTCCATTTCTTTTCATGAGGCTCTTCAATCAAAATTATGGCTCACTGAGAAAAGAGGCTTTGCTAAAGCAATCAACCTTGTAGAGAGTGTATATGGTAAAAGTACAAATTCTAATTGAAAGAACAAAAAACTTGAGTATAAAACTTGAGAGTATTGTTTGGTATCAGGACATTTGATTGTATGATGTTGAGGTGGTGGGTGTTGTTTGGTAATGCAGAATCTTTTCACTGATGAAAAGGGAGTGGCCACTTTCAAGGGAATACCTTTTATGACGTCAGGTGGGCCATGTACTTCCATTCCGAGGGCCACCATAAAATAATACTGAGGATGAGGATGAGGATGAGGGCCCTTTCTTTTTTTTTATTTTGATGACCATCGATAGATTGTACCTATCATTAATCACAGAAGTGTTTCAATTTGCTTGACATGCATCTTTCTCTGCTTGTTCTAAAGCATCCTGTCTTGTGTGAAAGCAGTGCCACAGGAAATATTTTTCGTCACAATATCAATCAATATTTAGAGCATGTTTGTGGATATTTTTGTTCTACGAGGTTGTCTCTTTGTTCTTTTCCAGATTATTAAATCTATGGGAATCTATCTACTGATTGTATATGATTTTAAATTTTAGGACTTTAATGAATGCTTCCAATTTTTTATTTTTATGTAAATAATTCTACTGCTTATGACCTTGCTATCCATAACCTATGGAACACAACGATGAGATTAAACAATTTAACAGTTTCAAAATATAAAGATTTTTTTAAAGAATTTTTCAAGGGTTTGTCATCTCAATATTTTTTTTTGTTAGTGACGTTGGAAATGAATGAACGGCAAGTATTAATATTCTTTTACCTATCGTCCGTGGGTTCAGCTGGCGAAGGTATTAGACACTCTCACTAAAAGGGAGAGGGTTCGATACCGGGGAAGGTCACCTGTTGTGGCTCAAGTCGCGGCGTTTGAGGAGGCATCCTAGCTGCTGGATGTTTAGGTAAAAGTCTAAGGGTAATTAGCGGTTCGCCCTGCTCAACATTGATATGATCTAATAGGAAGGGAGATTTCACCTTTACCCTTGGCTTATGGGTGAATCTAACCCCGGCTTAAAATTTTTGTATAAAAAACATGGAAGTTCAGAAGAGTTTATTAACAAATTTGAAAAAGAAGAATTATTTGTGTATGGCTTGAAATATAAATGTTTTTAGAAAGTCAACCTATGAAAGTACAAAAAAAAAGGATAAAGAGGATTTAAGTACTCCTTCCTTTCTATTTTATAAAGGCATGTTAACTAATTTTAAGTAGATTGAAAAATTGGGTTTAAATTACTTACAAAAATAATAACAAAGCCTTGTTCCATGGGGTGGGTTTCCTACATGGATACTTTTATGCAAGTTAAGGTAAATATGTGGAGGGGATTATCTCGTTTTACAGAAAAACACTAATGAACGTGTGTTTAGCTTTTCAAAATGTTCCAAACAGACCCTATTGTAGATTAGATCTATAGATATATTATTAATCAAAAGATCTCTCTATAACTTATTTGAGATTGCGCTTCAGTCTTCCTTTACCTTTTTCTGAGGATTCCGTAATACTTATTTGAATAAGTTTAA
The DNA here is from genome assembly GCA_025593235.1 of Vachellia pachyceras. Classification (NCBI taxonomy): domain Eukaryota; kingdom Viridiplantae; phylum Streptophyta; class Magnoliopsida; order Fabales; family Fabaceae; genus Vachellia; species Vachellia pachyceras. The sequence continues at coordinate 37,547 of JANTPZ010145583.1, read as the reverse complement.
ACCATCTTAAAAGATTTTTTACTATTTTCTCCTCAATAGATGCTACTTCAACCCATCAATGGCAAAAAGTCTTTAAAATTTTAGAATTACTCTCAATGAAATTTATTCATATTTAGAGATTGATTTGTTGGCTAGGAAATATAAAAGCAAATAATGATTAGACATGTTTGTGGGAGCGTTGAGAAATCAAGTTTACGAAGATAAAACTCATCTTACATATTTAATTCATAACACGTAAATTTTGTTAGAAAAACAGTTTTCACTACTAATCCAAGTTGACACTGTATCTTATACAAAGAGTTTCCTATCAATTACAAATAAAGACCCAAGGTAGCAATATTTTTTTCCCAGGAAATTACCCCTAGGTGCCATGTAAAAAAATTATATACAGATATGTTCCCTTGGGATATGTTTGGATGGAGGTAAAAGTGATAGGAAAGTAGGGAGACGGAATATTAGAAAGAAATTTTTTAAGAAAATAGTGAAAAAATTATTTAATATTTTTTAGAGTTTCTCATTCTAGTGTTATTTTCTCCCTAATTTTCTTTCCATCCAAAGTCCAAACTAAGGGTTAATTTTATTTAATACTAAGACGTCACAACAGTTTTAATATTTACAAGTTTGTCTTGAATATTGTAAATATGAAATTTTGACCCGTAAACATTAAATTTTCACACAACTTAGACTTGTAAATCAAAAGGCTTAATTTATAAATATTAAATCACTCCAGGCCTGTAAGTATTAAATAAAATGTGGGCAACATATTTGTCTTTAACATTTTTACTCGAGACTAATGAATAATGTTCTCTTCTTAATTATTTTGGATATATTTTCAAATGAACACAAAGTAACACATTTTATGTACATAAGGGGAAAACACAATCATTTGATTAGGAGGATTTGATTAGAAACAATCCCAATCTAATATTGATTGGAGCTAAAGAAGATATCATTTGACTTGAAAACAATCCAATGGACTATTAATTCAAAGCCAATATTTTTTTTGGTTTCCCAATATTTTCATCTCGACTAATCCGGATTCGACTCACTTCGCGCACCTGAAAATGGTGGGTGAGTCTCCCAATGGTGGCTACTGCATACACAAGGATTTGAATTCGAGACCTTACTTAAATTGGAACAGGCTGCTTACCACTTGATCCAACCAACCGTTGGTAATTCAAAGCCAATATTAAGTCTAAGTTTGATCGCACTCTCTCCGGTTCTATTTACAAATAATATGCTTTTTTTTATCTATAATTTGATTGATCCTGTATAAATAGCAATTTAGTTTGTCTAAAAATTTAATATATTTTTTCATTTTACATCAAATAAGTACAAATTTCTCTCATTTCGTACTTCACTTAATCTATCTTATACTCATCATTTTTATAAATAAAGATATATATGGAAAAAAATTACACCGATACATGTTATTTTGAATTGAGACGTTGGAATTAGACGTGTGTTTTTATATTGATTTTTTTATTTTATAAAAAAACCCCAGGTACACATCAGCTAAGGAGATTCCCATGTGGTTGGGAAACAGCAAGTAGACAACGAAAAATTGAAAAGTGTGAGAGACAATTTAGATGATGCAATGAATCTTTTGGGGAATCTATATGTCATATTGCAGTACCTCTCCCTTTAGCCCCAGCCTTCTTCACTGTCAAAACTTTTTGAGATTCATGCTACTAGCTGCCACTATGCTACCTACTTAGATATTAATATATATGTATTTGAATGTGATATTTCTTCCCTAGTTCCCTAGCATTTAATACAAATTCTATTCATAGTATATTAGTATCATCACTCAAAAAATATTTAGTTGTTTGGATCAATGTTTCTAAAAGTTAAACGTATATTTAACAGTATTTTTTGTAAAATGAGATAATCTTCTCTATATATTTATCTTGACTTGCGTGAAATTATTTACTTGCCTGTTCTCAAACAGACCTATTGTCTTGTATTACTTGTTATTGAGAAATTTAAAAATATTTTGCATTTACAAAAAAACTTGTGATCTCAGAACTAGTATCAAATTACTTGGTTTCCCCCATTCTATTATTTCCCCTTCTTCGCATAAAAAATCTACAACGAAAGTAATAATGTTGAGCCCTTTAACAACCACAACATAATTTTTTAATTATAAAATTGGAAATTATGAATAATAATTTAAAATACCAATTTTTAGTTGCTAGTTTTAGGTTAATGTATAAAAATATCCATAAACTTTTATAAAAAAATGTATCTAGCATCGTATGCTTACTTTCCAAAGTACAAAAGTTATCTATTGATATTTAAATTGAGAGTAAAACTATCAGAATCAACATTGTGACACATAGATATGCAAAAATAATATGTTCATGTCACAAAAAGTAGTTGTATTAAATATTTTTGCTCTTATTTTAAATATTTAAGATTATTTTTCTATTTATGAAGGTGCATTTTTTGAATTAATTCATCTTACAAACTTGGGCCATTCAACAATATTTTCTCGAAGTTGAAACTAGTTCACTCTCAAGTGTTAGAATCTGAAGTCACGTCACGTTGTACAAAAAGCTGAGAACTCCAGTTGCATTACAGCCTGACTTTTCCTTCCCTATGTCATAACAGGTCACTCCTCTGGACTCTTCACTCTCTGGATTTTGTCTTTCCTCATATAGAAACATGAACAAACCATTCGTCCCCTAATTATTTGACCCACCTACTTGTGTCATGATCATCGCCTCTAACCATGCAGAATGCAACCCCAGAAACGTATCCAACCGTCACTTCAACTCCAAGTCAAGCACGGTACAGTGAACCTACATTGTTGTTGTACTCTTCTCAGGTTCATTCGTGAAGTTTACAATAAATAATAATACGAGGGACATATTGATGAATGATGAGGAGATTATACCAAAGTTGTCAAATATCGAAGGTCAACCTAATATCTTGATGATAAAGATGACGACTATGTTGACATAAGCGCTGACATGTTTCAGAGAGAGCACCGGAACAAGGGTTTGATTCTCTTCACGTTTTGGGGTTGTAAAGTGAACTTCATGTCACAAATCTGCGAGTGTTTTTACTTCTACATATTGATGACACAATCCCAGGGTGCTGCACTTGGATTTTATTCTCCAGCTTATGACGCTGTCCCTGCAAATTTTTTTGGTGCTCTCACATTGGACCAAGGTGGGTCAGAAAAGGAAAGGAAAATAGAGTCTCAGTTTATCTTGATTTCCAAACGCGTGGATTTTCTTTTTTTCTTTTCCTTTTCATTTGGTTGTCCAGATCTTATCAGATGCAATTTCCGTCTGAAAATCAAACTCTCTGATGTCTGTAGACTCTGTCCAACTGGGAAGGTCAGCAATTGACAATCTGATGATATTCTTTTTGCTTATGTCTCAAAAGCTTTGATTTATTCCAATCCAATCCTATCAAAGGTGATTATGCGAAGAACCTCTTATTCAAATGGAGGTATTTCTTAAAACTCGAGTCTTTAAAATGAAATCAATTACTTGATTGCAAAATTTAAGTTGCATTCTGGCTGAGATCTTCATATCGTTAAAACTAATAATGGTTTACATAGATTATCTTTTTATCAGTACCTATAAATAGGGCAAATACAGAGATTATTAATAATAATTGTGCCTGGCTTAAAGGAAGTGTGTAGGGGTGAGGATTCTCATAAATGAATGCAAAGACTGCAGATACTTGATACTGAAATCTCGTCAAGGCAGAAATGAAAGGAACTATAAATGAGGGAGAGAGAAAGAGAGGGGGTTAGGACTGAATCAAATCTCATAGATACCCCAAAAGGATCACGAAAAATCTGTGACCTGATATTATGTATCTTTGTCTCTCTCTTCCCCCTCTGGTTTTCTCAAATTCCTCTCCTACCAACCACTTTGGATTTCATAGGCATTTACTCTGTATATATATCACCATCTCGTTCCCTTCATACGTCTCTTGTGACTTTCAAGTTTGTTTGCTGTTATGTTCCTTTCTCTCTTTATTATTGTAGGCCTGTCAGAGAAGAAATAATCGTTTTGTTTTTATCTTGGTCCTCCTCCCCTCCTGTATTTTAACTTCGTTTATTACCTTCTGCAGCAGACCTCCTCCTTTCTTCTTTATTATCTGTGTTTCTCAGATTCAAAAAAAAAAAAGCATGGCTTCCTCTTCCTCTTCCTCACCAAATTGGGCCATGGAAAATGGAGTCATGCCCCATGTTTTAGCTGTTGATGACAACCTCATTGACCGCAAACTCGTTGAGAAGCTCCTCAAGAATTCTTCTTGCAAAGGTAGGTACACAAATATGTCACTTTCTGTTATAAGCTGTTTTAGAAACACTCTTTTGGTGTTTAGTTTTTCAGCCATTTGTAACTGTAATAGCTATTTGCTTGCAGTGACAACTGCAGAAAATGGACCCAGGGCATTGGAGTTTCTGGGGTTGGCGAGTGATGAAGAAAACACCTTGAAAGGCACTGTAAGTGACTCATATTTCTATAGCAGCCAAACTACAATGCATTTCACCAAACTGATAATGGGATATGCTTCTTTTAGGGATCCAAAGTGAATATGATTATCACAGACTATTGTATGCCTGGGATGACAGGATATGAGCTACTCAAGAAAATAAAGGTAATTTTAGAGGGCATGACAGAAAATAAGGTATTTCACCAAGTCAGTGACACTACTTTATATTATTAACAACCACAATCTTGCTTTACTTCCAAAAAACAGAAATCATCAATCATGAAGGAGGTTCCAGTGGTGATCGTGTCATCTGAGAACATCCCAACTAGGGTGAACAAGTAAGTCTTGCCACTAACTACATGCTACAGATGATGTTTGTGTCTGTGCGCGTGTGTGTATTATTGGTGTTCTTCTGACCATTCTGTTTTTTGTGAGGAAAAAAAAGGTGTTTAGAGGAAGGTGCCCAGATGTTCATCCAAAAGCCCCTCAAACAATCTGATGTAAAGAAACTGACATGTCAACTGATGAATTGCAGAGGCTAGCTAGAAGACCTTTTAATTTTTTGTGTAGGTGTAAATTTTGCAAAAGGGGCCTTTAACTTTATATCAGGGTTTCAATCTTGTGGCTTCACTTGTTTAGGTAGGAGAATGAAGATCATTGTTTTTTGAGGATGTTTTGTCTTGTCTTCTTTCTTTTCATTCAGTACATACCAGTTAAGTTTTTTTTTTGGTGAAAGGATATACCAGTTAAGTTTTCCTGGCACATATTTCGCCATCTTTTTTTTTTCCCGTTCATGGACTGTTGCGGAGTTTTCTTTTGGAAGTAAGAATCATGTAATCATTAAAAAAGCAGAATTGAAACACCCGAAAACTCTCCTCCTTGCTGCAGAAAATGGGCGTTATTACAGACGTTTCCACTTGCTAAAACTGAAAGGTAGGTAAAAGACCAAAAAATGTGGCAGAATGAATAGCTGGAGCCAGAAATATAAATATGTGTTTGCATAAGTTCCAAATTGCCCATTAAGAAGAAGCCATAAACAAAACTTTACACAATAGATATATAGACAATTGCAATTATATTATAATTATTCAAAATGGGTTAAGAACCACAGATAAAAATACCCTTTCTGGCTTTCTTCCTCTCTATCTCTCCCCTCAAAGTGCCAAAAAACAATAAGGGAAATCAAAAGAAACCACTGATTCTGTTATTCGATCAATGGATTCCATGAAGCAATCAAGCAAGCAATCTGGGTTGGGGGGGTGAAGATTGGAAACCCAAATGAATTATAGGATTCATACTTCCACAGTCGTCACCAATTGAAGCGTTTGGGGTGATGATGGCGATGTCTTTGTTCATCCAAACCAGTACACTGCATAACAGGATAACAACACACAAACATGCACCTTCCGATTCCTCTGAACATGGTGGACACAGCATGACAGGGACACCCACAATATGCCTTCAATCTCAAGCGCCTGGTCTTCCTTACTTTGCCACTGATTTCACAGCCATCCATATCCTGCAAAACTAGCAGATACCCAGAAATCTTATTTCTCTGTTAAGACGCAAAGATCTCAGCTTTGAATTGGATCTTTACCTTTAGAGGAGCTTGAAATTGCAGCTTAGAATTTCTCTGTTACAAGCAGTTGGTGGTAGAGAATGAATAAAAGAAGGTTATATGGTTGGGGAAAGAGACTGATTCTGAAGGAAAATATATTCAATGTAGAATATTCGGTGTTAAAGGCTTCTTATGGTGAGGGAGGAAGCAAAGTTGAGATCAAGTTTTAAAATTTAGGTCTGGTTCTCGTTGTGTCCGTTTGTGTGTGTGGTTTGCTCCTTTTATTTTTTATTTTATTTTGGACGCGTTTACGCCGCGTTTGGTATTTTTTTTTAATAGAAACTGGAGATCAACTAAAAAAACAAAATAGTACACTCGATCATGAGGGTATAGAGAGCCCCTCCATCACCATTTGAAGTACAGGAGATGGTGGTTGCTCATAAAAATAAAAGTTCCCTTCTAGGTTATGAGCCATACTCGCTAACCTGTCAGCCAAAATATTCCTATCCCTCAAAACATGACGCAAAACAATATTCCAATTCCTAACTAATAACATCCTAGCCTCGTCAACAATATCTTTGAAAGGGTAAAAAATCCAACGATTATCAGTCGTACTGAGTACCCCACCACATCCGTTGCGGCCCGATCTGAGCACAGAACCATCCACCTCTAGTTTACAAAAGTCAATCGTTCCTGTTTGATCCTCCCGTTGCACACTGGAAAGGCCTGCATAGAATTTACAATTTGACAAGATAGAATGGTCGCTGCAAATTCTAAGGAAAGTGGATTGGGCACTAGTGGGACCATAACTTTCTCTCTCGCCAAACACTTCCTTGCAGCGATCCACCCAAATATCCCAACAAATATGACCAAACAGAGTACACCATCGAATCTTTTGGGTGAAATCCTTGCCCGCCTGCTCATATAGGTTCCACTTTAGCCAATCCACTCCTCGCAAGGCAAAAAATTCCTCGCAGAAGGAGGGATTCACCAAAGAGAGCCATCGATCCCGCACATTCGTACAGTCTCGGAGCAGGTGCATGGGAGTTTCCTCTTGATTACAACCAAAAGGACAATCTGCAGACTCCCCAAGGCCTCGTCTGGCACGCAGCTGCGATGTATGAATTTTCCCATGGGCAAAAATCCACATAAAAGCTTTAATCTTCTCCGGGACTGGCCATCTCCATATCTTCTTCCACAGAGGGTCTCCACGCTGGTGATTACCTGCAGACAAAAAATGGTAAGCAGATCTAACTGAAAAACAGCCATCAGAAGCAGGTTTCCAGAAGTGTTTATCCTCTCCTCTCTCCTCAGAATGTGGGTGTGCACTCATAATCTGCTCAACAATACGGGGATGGAGACACCTATGCAGCTTCACTTGATCCCACTCCCCCCAAGGGGTAACAAACTCTGACATAGTAATGCTACGATCAACCAGGGATTTCCATCTTGGGAATAAATCAATAAGAGGGGTATTAACCTCAGCCCAACTATCGAACCAGAAAGAAGCTTTCTCTCCATTTCCCAACTTAACACCTACACCCCGTTGGAAATTTTGCCAAACAGTACAAATCCCTTGCCAGGTAAGAGAGGCATTCCGTTTCTTCTTCACACTCGGCATGAAACTCGACCCACATTTGTATTTAGCTTTAAGGACACGAACCCAAAGGGCATCAGGCTTAGTCATAAGATTCCAGCAAAGCTTCATAATGAAAGCTACATTATGCATTCTTAGGTCTTTGATCCCCAAACCCCCATCGCTTTTATCTTTATTGATAAGCTCCCAAGGTAACAAATGTAGCTTCCTGGTGTCCACAATATCACCCCAAAGGAAACCTCTACTCTTCTTTTCAAGCTCATGAATCAGCCCCTTGGGAAGGAGCATAGTTTGCATGTGATAAGAGGGAATGGCAGATAAAACTGCTTTGATAAGGGTAGCTCGGCCTGCCATTGATAGGCACCCTTTTTTCCAACCCGCCAGTCTCCTTTACGTCTTTTCCACTAAAGGAGCAAACGTGACATAAGAAGCCCTTTTTGTGCAAGAGTGGTTTATCTAGTAATATGTGTCCATCTCTTGTAAAATGATAAATTAAAATTAGAATCCTCTCTTAAAAAATGATTTCTTCAAGTGGGACATGGTTGACTCCTTTTACAAAAAATGAGACCAATAAGTAAGGAGCTTCTTTTTTTATAGACAAATGTCTCTCTATGGAAACCAATCTTATTTAAGGTAAAATTAGACGTTAACTAATAAAATGTAAACACATTTTTATAGGAGTGAGTTCAACCTTAACTTATTTTGTTGTAAGGAATTAGTCCTTTAGGTCAATCTAAGATAAATGAGACTATAATTGTGTCCGTCTGGGAACGCGGTATAAAAGTACTTTCACGTAAGCCGAGATACATATGTAGAAAGGATTATCTCGTTTTACGGAAAAACACTGTTGAACGTGCTTATGGAGAGTAAATTATCTTTTCCAAACAAGCACAATATTTGATACTTCTTCCACTCTTAAATGTAAAAACTAAAACCTTATTTATCTTTTTAGTACAACAAATGAATATTAATATTTATAATCGGACAAGTATTTATTTAGTCATTACTGTCCTTATTGTAGTTTGTCACGTACTCTTGAATTAATTTCGTACAAGTATTGTTTGTCATGCAATTTGAAATTACCTACGAGTCTCATGCATGCAGAGACATACGAGGGTATTCAAATTCAAAATTTATTTTTTTTAAAAAAAACGTGACAGTCAAATTCAAAGTGGGTAGGCGTACATGTCACCAGTATTTGAAATAGTAGGTATGTGTTTATGTCTCTTGTATAATTAATAATTTGAAACGTCACGGATTTTGAAAACGTAGATAGGCAATTCCACAACATAATAAGACCAAAATTAAATTAAAAAATGAAAATATCATAAAAGACAACATGATAAAAAATTGGAATTTAAGAGAGATAAAAACAATTCAATCGAATTGAATTAACATGATTTTCAAACTAATTATGTCAAATCACACTTTACAGTTTACACTAAGTTAATTTCATGGGTTGAAAATATCATTAATATAAAAATCAAATGCTTTTTTATACTACTATGTGCCCAACACTTTAGTGCAGATTAGGAATCCTATTTTCCTAATGGGTATGCAAGTCAAGATAAAAACCATCTTAAAATTCATAAAACCATTTTGAAATCTGTAAAATCATCTCGAAATCCGTAACTCCTTTCTCCTAATGAATTTTTCAAACACACACTTAATTTATCTAATATATTATCAGATATCCAAGTACGTGACTAATTCAGTTCAAGGTTGTCCTTTCCAGCCAAATCAAATTTGAGACCAAAGGGATTTAACAAGGTCTTATACCGCTAAACCAACTATGGGTGTGTTTGAGAATTCTGTTGAGAGAAAGAAATTTACATATTTTGAGGTATTTTGTAGATTTCAAGATAGTTTTACAGATTTCAAGATAGTTTTGTCTCGACTTGCGTATACTGTTGAAGAAACAGTGTTCCCAAACAAGCAATATAACTTGTTTTTATAAACATATGCATCATTCTATTAAAAACAATTATGTTTGATGCATTATCGAGCATTAAATATAAACACTGGAAATTCAAATATTGTATCATCATGTAACAAACTAATATCTACCACTAAACTCAACCCCTTAGTGAATGCTTGTTTTCATGGAGTATAAAAACCATTGCCACAGGAAAACAGAGAAAGCGAAGATTAGGGTTGGATGGCAGTAAAAGCCACAATCAGCGGTGTTATGCAATCTGGGCCCCATTCAATCACCAATAACCAAAAACAAATCCATTTTCCACAAGACGGTCAACATGCAAATAATATAGTATAATATTCTTATAGTAATTATCACCACTTTCTTATAATGATTATTACCACTTGATAATAATTAATTTTCATTATTAAGAATAACACATGAGGTTTCACGTTAAAAAAGTTTTCATTCTATTCTGTTCCACATGCTAACCAGCAGTGACATGACATCCATAAATGTAGAGGGCAAGGAGAGGTGTCACGATTCATCATGACCCTCAATAAAATATAAATAAATAATTTTTTTGTTAGCGCGTAAATCTAAAATAGATTTTAACCCCTTATCCCATATTTTATTTCTAATTTAGCCTCTTATTCATCGAATTCTATACCCATCGTTGCAATTTGCTCAATTTATTTACATGTCTTTTGACTCACTCAAACTGACTTTTTTAATGGTAAAATAGTGCAAGGCACTTTACAAGAAAGTGAAGAGAGTGTACATTAAGGTAGGCACAAATGCATATAGATCAATTAAATTAATTGTATATATTTATATATTATAGATAGACTTCATTTAAAACTAGCCAACATGTTTAATTATTTATGTTCACCTATTATTTCCTTCCATTTACACATCTCCAATAAGATCATATTTGGCTGAAAAATTCTCTACCATATGAAGAATTCCCTCCTCCTTTCCTTTCGTTCCTCATGGAGACACTTGCTTTTTCCTTGTTCAAGCCCCTCCCCTGTGTATCTGAAGAGGCACAGCAAAGAATGGAAGGTGAAATTCCCTGTTAAGAATCCTGACACACAACCTCAACTTCAAACGCAACACCGAAGCAGCAGCCACCATTACTCCCTTTTGTCCTCCTCTCGATCTTCGCTGAGCCCGAACATGTGATGATCCGCCACGGTGGCTGCTTTCCTTTCCTTTCTTTCTCCAGTCACCTTCACTGCGATGGACTCTTCATCGAAGTCTTCCCCTGCCTCCTCTGAGTATGCATATCTGCACACAACACCAAACCACACATCAACTTCTAAGCCTGTTTTGTGGAGGCCTTAACCACCAGATTATATGACCTGAGACCAAATCAGCAGGTTACAATACGACACGTGCAAGTGTGTAAAAAGATTAAACAGAAAGCAGAAGGAAGCTTCCATGATTCTAATATGACATGAGACATTTCAAGTCAACATTTAGCCAATCTTCCAAGTCAACCTTCAAACTGAGGGTCAAATAAGAGCAAAGAGTGGCAAAAAAAAAAATCCTGCAATGGATAGAATTAGAATGAAGGGGCGGTATATAAATGGAAAAGATCTTTGGATTATGATATCATAAGGTTTTGAGTTAAGAAATGGTATCCACCCCGTAAATTTTTTTTTAAAAATACAATAAATAAAGAAGCTCAATGGATCTCCTTGGGGTTTGAAGCTGTCTCCTGAGCCCAGCACTAACATCACATCTCTTCATAATCCACTGTCTCAAAACTAATGGTGCACGTAGGATTACCTGCCGTTCAATATATGGCCAACAAAAATCAAGGATATATATTGATCAATCAGCAATGTATTTTGACACAAGTCCCCTTCAAAAGATAAGGGAGGTTTTCCACTGTTATGAAACTTGAACATACATGCTAAATAACCCCCTCCTTTTTCAGGGAGAACCACTCACTTGGGCCTTAGAAATTCTCATAACACGAGTTGCGCCTAAATTTAACAAAAAACTCAGCACATCATATATTTAATAAAATTGTTATCTAACTGCAACATCATTCATTAGCCATGAATAATGCAGCTCATTCGCCTTATACTAGGGAAGGTTTTTGGTTACTTTAGTTATTTATGCTAGGTTATAACTACATGTTTTAATATAATTGAAAGCATTGGATCCTTATCTATTTCCCCATCCCTGAATTCATATCATAACACAAAAACCAAAAACCACTAGTCCCTTGTAAATGTCCAAAAGTTCAAGAAACAATGTCATAAGTGTAATGCAGCTTAGGTTTTAAAAATAGGGTTTATAGGATGCGGTCCTAGAGACTGTCATACTTAATTGTTCCACTAAATATCCGGTGGCATGAAAAATTTAGAAATTGAGCAAAATATATCCTAATAGAAACATAGGTTTAAATCTTTCAGGCGAGGGCAATCATTCGAAGCGGGAATGGAAGTATCAATATCACATTGTTGAAGCAATGACCTCCGCAAAATGAGAAAGTTCTCATGGGAGGTAAGAAAGGGTAAATAAATTAGATTCTACCTGGTGGGATTTTGAGATGGGGCCCAGAGAACACAGATTAACGCCAAAAGAATGTATGCAAGCAAAGTCCAGAAAGCTGGGATGACCCAGGCTCTTCGCCACAGTTCACTCAAAGGGTCGGATGCATTGAAGTACAGCTGAAGAAAAAATAAATCAGTTAGTCCGAGTCTCACTTGTAATATTAATATCTGTGTATCATGAAAATAAGAAATAACACCATAATCTAAGAGCGCTATCTTGCTTCTCGTTGTTTAAGAATTCCTCAGAATTGTTTGACAGATTAGATAGAAAAACAACTTGTTTACTAAAGCCTATTTTTTTATGATCAATAATAAGCAGTGCAGATAATAAGAAACAAAGAACTACCTCATATCCGATCCAAATAACTGAAAGTAACACTGTCACCGCAAGGGCATTGGTAAATTTTCTGTATAGTTCAAGTTTTGCTGTACTTCTTCGAGTCTGTGCATACCAGAGACCAATGGACGTAATCATCAATGAAGGAGAGTCAAGAAAATAAAATGCAAATGATATAGGATTAAAGAGAAGGTAGAACTCTTAGTAACATTCTATACCAGAATGATCTTATACCCAGGTACTGCTCATGTGTTCTTGCTCAAATTATAACACTTTCTGAACAAAGGAAGTCTATCTCCTATAAACACTTGAATTTACTTTAAACTGAATAATATTTTGTTAGGAATTTCCAAAATATACATGTAGTTAATTCAATCATTTACCAGATACAAACATTTAGGATAATCTTAAACGGAAGATTTGAAAAGAGATAAAATGCAACAGAAGATATAACCTAAAAGTATATAACTACGGGTACATAGACATGCAACTGGCTAAATAGTTAAAGTAATGTTTCATATAGTTCAGTACTAATTACTTGCTCTTACGGTCTTGCCCATTGACACACACAATTATGATCAGAATGTGTCTATTATCAAATCTCACAATAGTACTGAGTTCACTTTCCATCCTCACAAAGCTAACAAGCACAGTATTTAGCAAGGATGTGGATCACAAGAGCAGGCAGGGGAGAAGTTACTAAAAACAAAGTTACCTGAAGCTTTTCCAGCGTTTTAGATAGTGATGAAAATATCCAAAGAATAAAGCATGCATCCAATAGAGCAACAGGCAGCACAAGGAAAAGCCTTGTTTTTCCAGAGAAGTCATTAATATTACCCAGATGTTCAACCAGCTCAAGTGCCTCAGAAGCAACAAAATAGGCTACACCAAGAAGAAGTACTCTTGTGGTTATAGCTCCCAGCGTTGGGCGCACAACACCATAACCCATGGAAACCACTAGAATAAGAAGTCGTGAGACTGTCTTCTTCACAGCAGTGAAGGTTACAGCCCATAATGTAATTCCCATTGGTCTGGTTCCAGTGGAATTGAAGTTTGCATACTCAAAATACCAGAGGGCCATTTCGCACATTCCAAGACCAATGACCGCAGTGATGTGGTAATGCAATTGTATTATGTCTTTCCAATATTGTACAAACCTTAGAAACCAAAGAAGGCCTAGTAAAAGGTAAGCCAAAGACATTAAACCATAAAATGTCATCAGTGGCATCATCTTCCCAGGAAGATAACCATCCGGATTTCTCCAAACAGTTCTTCCACTGATTATTGTACCCTTCAGTTCAGGATCACAAAACATAAAATACAGGTAATACATCCCAGTACTGTTTATCTCAACATTTTGGAGAACCATTTTAGTCTCTTCATTTTTCCCTTCAAAGAACGTCTGTAGACGTTTGGGACCATCAGGATCATCAGGGTCTTCATGGATGATAACCTCCCCAACCTTGCAGGAACCATCCTTGGCAAGTTCTGGGGTGCAACATATTGCTTCAGAGTTCAAATAAGCACCCCCAATCTTCTTTCTGTCCTTTACCTTAACTATAATAGCTTCAACCAAGCCTGTTCTTTGCTGCATCTCATTCTTCAGCGCAGCAGATTCTTTCGTTCTTCGAAAGGTAATGGACTCAAACCTGATTGTTCATGAGATATAAAGAAAATTGAAACTTTGAAAAATTCATTCTCACATATAGTACAAAAAGGTTATGTAGATCCATTTTGATCGGTAACATTTTCCTCCTAAGTATTCCCTTCATTAAAAAAAAATACAGAAATAATATTGACTTCTGCTATAGAAACAACCATTGCCTTCTGCTACAACTTTATTGGACATAACAATGGTTGCAGACTCTTACCACCATTGATACGAACCATTTAATTCAAAAAAGACCAGAGATATTGTGTCATTTTGTGCATTCAGTCAATAGCTAACATCACCAAGATGAGTCAATCGGACACCCTGACAAAACAAAAACATATTTTCTATCGAAGAAGGCGACAAGAAGATGACGAACGACCATCAATTTTCCGACAAACAAACAGATCAAATTCGCCCAGTAGTTCCCAAGCAAAAAGGTACGCCAATAAAAAAAAAACGAAAGGAAGCTAGAAAGGAGTAAAGAATAGCTCCAATTTACCTGATGAAAGATTTCCCATTAAGGAACTTGTCCTCTGAAGCTTGCGTGTCGTTAACGGAGACACCCCTGGAGGCATACAGACCTTCACTACCACCATGGAAAAAGAAGGAATTGGCGCGGTGAATGAAACTTTCGTTTTGATATTCGTGGATCGAAGCGCCCACGTGGACGATTGAGTAGCAGCTCAGATATATAACCACTGAGGCGATAATATAATGCCCATTGGAACCCAGATCAGATGAAGGAGAAGGCTTCATCTTTTCTTTCCTCTCCAACTGTGCGTCCTTCGCTCCTTGACCGACTGATTTCTCTTTAATGTGAAACAGCGAAAAAGATTAAGGTTATGCTAATGAAATCACGTTATGGGGTAATGGGAGATTAAATCAAGTTACTGAATTTCCGTTGGTCTAATGAGAATGAGAAACACAGTAAGGTTCCTTAATTGAGCAATAAACATGGCAAAGAACGTGACAGCCATATCTGGATGCTAATATCCTTTAGGCTACAGTGACGAAATCCTCCTAGTTCCTTTCCTGTGTTCCTGTAATTTTAAATTGTATTTTTTATTTTATAATTTAGTCCGTTTGAAATCGTTAATTTCTATAATTTTAAAATGACCTTAATCAGAGTTAAACACTGTTAAAATTGTTAAAATTATAGGAATTAAGTTGGAGTGAGTTAAAGTTTAGGATTGAGTTATAACTGAATTAAAATTATAAGGATTTAGTTGTACCAAATCAAAGTTAAAAACTTAAGCATTAGTAAGATTAAAAGTGATTGATTTTTCCTAATTTATAATTCCAACGCACCAACGGAATTTATTATGCCTTGTCGTTATTCTCTTTCATTAAAATGCGGCAATTGGGAAGGAGAAATGGGGATTTTCAATCTCATTTAAAAGGAATAAGTAATATTAAGAGAAGATAAGGGGAAAAGGTTGGGTTGAAAATTGGTCCAGCGATGCCAAACTTTAGGTAAATAGGTTTAGTCCATAATGGGGTACAAAATTTACCCGAATTTCATATATACTTTTTTTTAGTTTTAAGTAAGAGTGGAAACAAATCAACTAACTTATCAGAACTTTTGATTTAACATGCTTGTAAAAAAGTTTAGTCAAAACCTATTTGGAGGTTTTAAAATGTGCCCAAGTAAGGGCACCAATGGAAGAGGTTTTAAAATGTAAACAGGTGAGACATATTCTTTTAGATGCTGGCCTATAATACTGTAAACAAGTATATTTACCCATTTTAAAAATAAAATGATATTTATATTATATATATTTATGTTCTTAGATAATTTAAATTGATTTATATAATTTTAAAACTTTTTTATTCAATTTAAATTCAGCTTTTTTATGACTTGTTAGCCTACTTTCTAGTATACAAACTTTTTAACAAAGCCTTGTATAGGTTTGGCAGAGAGTGGAAAAAAAGGGTGTGTAGCACCACAAATTATGATCTTATAAAAATAAGTCATACCTATTAAGGATAAGGTTTGATATGTTTTGACCTGTTTCTACCTAGAGGCTCAAGAAGAGGATAGACCTGAGTTTAGTGTGAAACATTTTTAACGGTATACTTATAATGCAAGCTTTTAAAATAACCTTATGTTTTAGGCTCCAAGGCCATCGGTTGATTTTAAACCAACTAACGTTGACAATTTATGTAGGTTTCATTACCCATGGTTTTGCAAATGAAACGTTTTAAATAGACTTTAAACCTATTTAAAAACTACATGTAATCAAAACAAAACCTTGTTTATAATAAAACACACTTTATTTTTAATAATATGTAGAGTTATTAAATGGGATTAAAACGAGCGGATTTTGTATTAATCGTAGTCACAAATCGCCTGTTTTTTTTATTTTATATTTTGTCCTGCTATATATATTATTTGATCAATTCCCAATATTTTACGCACACGTACGTACGTTTGTATCTCTCTTGTCTAATATTGCCCATGTTTTTAACTATGTATGTGTTTGTTTGAAAAAAGTTTATTTACTCTCTAAAAGCAAGTTCAACGGTATTTTTCTGTAAAATGAGATAATATCCTCGATATATTTACCTCGACCTGCGTAAAAGTACTTCTCTACAGTATTCCCAAACGGGTACTATATATGTGTGTGTGCTGGGGATCCGATCTGCATGTTAAGAATTTAAACTTCAAGCTTGATTATTGATGCTGTATTCTGCAGAATATTTCCGGGTTAATGCGGAGAAGTTATGCCGGAAGAGTGGAAATTATATGTGAAATCCTCAAGCTTTTATCTACAAATGATCTTGGCATATATCACCATTCATCCATATGGATATAAATACACAAACACATGACTTGTGATTCCGTTTGGCAGAGCTTATGAATCTTTTAAAAGTATGTTCAATAATGTTTTTCTGTAAAATGAGATAATCTCCTCCACATATTTACCTCGACTTACGTAAAAGTACTTCTCTACCTCTTTACCAAACGAACAATATATTTGTTTTCAACCGGATAAATTGAAATTCTCCCTAGATAATATACATATTTTATAACAAAATATTATATGCATACGTATTTAATATTTAATAGTATATTTAAAGGTCTATTTATTTAAACATGTGAAACTTGACTTTTTTATTAAAAAGCTCAAGCCACCTTAGGCTTTAACTTCTCCATCTTATTTCATTCTACTCTCCAAACAACCATGGTCACTAATCACTTTGTAAACACCTATGCCCTGTTTGGTATGTGAAAGAGTTTTTATTGAAAGTGAAAGTATATTAGAGGTGAATTTTAAAATAGAGGGATTTATTGTAAGATCCCGCGCTAACGAATTATTTATTGTAAAGTTTCACGGGTTGTCAATTGGTAGCTGCTCCATTTGTCAATGATGCTCCTCGATCTGTCATTGACAACCTCTTGGGACTTTTTTACAAATAACTTCTTTTTATGGGACTTGAGTATAAATCTCCCTTTAAAATATTTTAGCATAATGGAAGAAATGTAATGTAATTTTTAATCAATATATATAATTTTATTTGAAAAGACCAAAGTCGAAGAAGATGAAGGATCTATTGAAGGTAAGAACCAATAGGTCGAAGTTTTGGAGAGAACATAAGACAAAAATTAAAGGAGAGCATGGAAGACGCAGACATTGACGTTGGCATTAACAGCCTGGCTGGAATCTGAAGCTTCATTGCAAGAGATGGATGAAGCTTGGACGGTGACAGAGCTTCGTTCTCCGATAGACGAAGGAGGAAGAGACAAAAGCTTGGATGCAACGAAGCTCCTTCTGGGTGAGGTTGATGGTGGTGGCAAAGGTTGAGGGAGACAGTGGATGAAGGAGAAGGTGGTGATGACATCTGATATGAGAAAGAGGGGGGATAGGATAGAAAGATGAGATGGTATAATTGTCAATAGATTAAATTATAATCGACATAATGGTAATAAAAGTTGTAGTTTTATGGAATTGGGAGTAAGTAAGGAACCCAGTTCCATCATTTGTATGGAATTGGATTTTCACATACCAAACAGACCATTTTTTCAATTTCAACCTCAATTCCACTTATCAAGCTTCAAATCCATGGTACCAAAAGGGAAATTATTTTCTTCTTGTGTTGTTTGGCTACATGCATTTTTGTATGCTGTTTCCAACACTCCTACCTATTTTGTAACTAAAGTAGTCACTTTTTTTTTTATATTTAGTATCCAACAATATTTTGAACACATCTATCTTCAATAAAAAACATAGTCTCACCCTTTTGAATAAAAAAACACATCTATGACATGTTTGGTATGGTGGAATTGGAAATGTAATTCATTTTCTATGTTTGGTATGGTGGATTTGGAAGGTGGAAATGGAATTCAAAATGGGTAGAAATGATTTCCATGTTGTAATCCATAGAATTGTATTCAATTCCATGGAATTGATTATTTGGTCCCTCATTTTTTTCATATTTATATCTATTTCCATCCTTATTTCCATCTCCATTTTCACCAAAATCAATTCCAGCGTATCAAACGAGCCACTAGTTTTTATTAAGATCGATTTGTATCAATTCTTTGATTCTCACAATTAAACATAGGAAAAAACAGGGAGTCATATATAGATTGAGTCTTAAGATTTGGTATGTTATGTTTGAATTATATATATATATATATATATATGAACAACCCTAAAGTTGGAGTTAACAAACACGGGTCAGAGTTCGTGTGGGCCATATAATTGAAAATCAAATATGAACAAAATCTCAGTCTCATTGAAAATCAAGCATATTTAGTATTTCCTAAATTCCTTTTTGTCTCCTTTGACTCCGGCAGGGCACCTCTCATTTCAATTTCGTGTCATGAAATTAAGTCCCTCCAAACAATTCAATAAATTAATTAATGATGAATATACTTTGCAGCGAAATTTTCAGATTTATTTCAGATTTATTTAAAATACTCTTTCCTGATCCTAACTATAATAGTCGGCAGAAGAGTTTATCGCAATCATTGATATAAGATATCATTTCATTTCATTTTTAAATTTAAAATTTTTATATTATCTTTATTGATTGTATATATTAATTGATAGGTTTTCAAAGTGATATCTAGTTTGAATGATTAAAACGGGTAAAAACAACATTGTTTTTGCGAATGACAAGTATAACTATTTTTTCAATATGTCCAAATTAAGTATGTAACGCATGTATCATATATTATGAAGTGTATGGGGTTTTTTTCCCATTCCTACAGCTAATTAATGTAGGCATAGATAAATACTATTTCATTTGATATCAGTAGTGAAAAATAAATATCGATTATATAAGGCACAATTTTAATTAGAAAACATTTACTTTATTATTTAATTATTTGGGTAAGGTGTAAATTTAGTAACAAAGTTATTAGCCGGGAACGCATCCAGCACAATTAATTTTTTAAGTGTACAAATTTAGCAATAATAATTCAATAAGGGTGTAAATTTAGCAACACAATTAACTTTCCTTTAATTTCGTTAATCAACTGGTATATTTTAGGGTTTCGGGTTTCATTTTGGTTTATTTAAATAATCAAAACTACTATTTTTTTGCTTAATTTCCTTCATGAAAGCTGCTCTAAATAATTTTTTCTTAAGTTAAGTAAAAATGAGTAGTTTTGATTACCATTAGAAAGATAAATTATTTAGAGTAATTTTCATAAATGAAGTTAAACAAAAACGAGTAGTTTTAATTGCCTAAATAATGCTAAAACGAAACTCTAAACTCTAAAAATAGTAAAATGTATTAACTGGTTAACGGAGTTAGGGAAGATCAACG
This sequence comes from Vachellia pachyceras, assembly GCA_025593235.1. Taxonomy (NCBI): domain Eukaryota; kingdom Viridiplantae; phylum Streptophyta; class Magnoliopsida; order Fabales; family Fabaceae; genus Vachellia; species Vachellia pachyceras. Next base: position 17,674 of record JANTPZ010145583.1, on the reverse strand, counting down.
GCGTTGCTAAATTTGCACCCTTACAAAGTTAATTATATTGGATGCTCCTGAACAATAACTTAGTTGCTAAATTTATACTTTTACCCTATTTATTTTTATGTTAACATGTTCTAAAATTAAAAAAGTTACATGGAAGTTTCAACATGTTTATAAAAAAAACTCAAGAAGAAGCATTACAAAAAGATGCAGCATAAACAGCTGAATTTTTGAGAAAATTATTAACCAAAAGTCCAAAAGATTACCATCAATAAGAGAGACACATGAAAAACAAATTTCTACTTTTCAACCTCAATTAAATTACTCGAGATAAAAAATTTTAAAATGCAATCAATATATATATATAACAAATATGTTAAGTGGGCATAAATTAAATATGTAAAAAATGAGTCCTTAAAGGAAAATACTACTATTACTCATAAAAAAATATTTAAAAAATGCACACCAAAAGTTACAACAAACATCTAGACTTTACTAAATAACATTATTGAAAAATTTTACCTTTCACACTACTATCTATCTTGGGGGAGAAAATGTCCAGAAGATATTCTTATTCTAACATCTATATATGAACAAAACATTATTGGAAAACAGACTGAGGCCTTGTTTGGATCGGAAGATAATTGTGAAATTTAGTTTTAATTTTAAAACCTAAATTTTGAAGAACAAATTTTAAAAAACAGCTTTTACAGATTTTGAGATAAAACCTAAATTTTAAAAAATGATTTTTAAAAAGGTTTTCAAATATACCCCGAATCAGTTGACGTCTAATGCTATGTGTGTAATAACCAAGTGAGATAGTCCTTTTAATGCTATACCAACAAAATAGAGGCTTACTGGTGACTTTCATCTGTGGATAGGACACGAAACCGCTCCTCCTTTTTTTAATTCTTTTTTTGAAAAATATCAAATCACTCATATGAGCAGGAAAAGTCTTTATAGCTTATTATAATATTATGATACAGCTAAGCAGAGGAAAAGTCTGAGTTTTAACCACTATGATAAGTAATGTTGTATAATATTCAAAGCAAGTATAATCATGTAATGGACCCACGTAAAAAGCTTTAAAAAAAATCCATATTCGATGTGAGACTACCTCCACTTCAAAATATAAAGATGAAAATAGCTAAAATTAGTCAATTCAATAAGATGGTTAAAATAAGTTAAATGCAATAAATATGTAAAGATGCAATTTATTCTCCTAAAATAAATTTATTTATGGAGGGAGAGTAAGTGAGTGAGAGGGATTGATGAGTGGAAGAAAAAGAGTGATAGATGGGAGAGATATATAATTAATTAGGGATAAAAATGAAAAAAAATGTTTACCTTCACTTTTTGAAACCTAAGTTTGGTTTCAAAATATAGATTTTGACCGAAAACCTAGATTTTATCTAAATACAAAAATTTTTCTGAAAAGATATTTTGGTTACAAAACCTCGGTTTAAAACATAGATTTTCTCTTTCCTACATTTTCCTCTTTCATACTTTTTTCCTTAGTTCTCTTTCATCTTTCTTACTTTTTTCATACTTTATTTTTCATCTTTCATACTTTTTCTTTCTTTTCTTTCATCTTTTCTACTTTTCATTCTTTCTCTTTTATCTTTCCTACCTACTTTTTGCCTCGGAATCCGTAAAAGCTAATAAATTTTCAAACATAAATAACTTTTCAAAATCTATGTTTTGTTTGAAAATCTGTAAAAGCTACTTTCCAAAATCTAGGTTTTACCTCGGAATCTGTAAAAGCTATTCTGAAAATGATATTAAAAAAAGCCCTAAATATTAGATAACAAGGCAAGGCCAAATTTAACCTTATATAAACAACCAGATCCATTTACAACCTTTCACCTTATATTTAAAAAACGAAGTGAGTAATGGATAATGGCTCCGTTTGGATAGCCCGTTGGGAAAACGGACACAGATTCCGAGGCAGTTTATGTGAGAGGAAAAGTGTCTCGGTAAGCGCACCCGTTGTGTAAACGGGCAAAACAAACGGAGCCAATATATGCAATCAACTTGTGTTTCCTTGCATATTTTAATTTAATTCGAATCTTATAAAAGTATTGCATAAACGTCGTACGCACGGACAAGGTTAAAAAGAAGAAGAAATAATTGGATGGGGTTAATTTCTGGTGGTCAAAATGATACGGTAAGAAGATAGGACTAAAGAATCTAGATGGCATATGAAGTGCAACAAGTTCTCTCTACACAGTCAAGAATGTATAGTGATTAAGCCAAGGATGATTTTCCTAGAACCCGACTAGCTCTAAAATTAATTGGTTCAACTACGTTCAAATCTCAAAGACGTAGAATTGGAAAGCCTCGAGAAGAAAGAAGAAAGAAGAAAACATTTTGTGACGAGATGGTCGTAGGTTCAACGCTAGGAAAATTCGTCACTTAGGGTCCAAATACTAGAAGAGAAGCGGTTTAAATGGGCAAGAATTCTTCTTCTAACAAGAATTTAAATTTAAATTGCTTTGAAAACTTCCGAGTACCTTAGACGCTGACCAGGTCTTCGCTTAATATTCCCATTCCTTCTTCTTTTACTTTTGATTTTCCGTTGTACCGTGTAAAAGGAAACAAAAATGCTCGCTTCCAACAGTAATCATACATATACATACATAAATAGAAGAAATTTAATGTCATGCTATATGTTCAGACCCATTTATATTTACATACACTTCAGAGTTGATACCTAGCGAGGCGAGTTAAATTCAGAAACACACGGTGAGGGAATATAACTTATAAACATGGACGAGGATGTTACTTGTTTGATTCAGAGGGCTTGTGAGTTAGCCAGAAGCCTTGAATCGAACCTACCTTTAAGAGAGTCTTCTTCTGATTCAGTGTTAAGGTGTATTGATGAGATTGTGATGAAACTTAATGCTGCCAAAGGGAAGCTGTTGGTGGGCGATGACGAAGAAGCTGCGAAGCAGGAAATCATACAGCAGCAGCAGCCGCCGCCTCAAATAATGGCTTCTTCTTCAGCTTCTTCGTTATTGTTACAGGAATTGCTGTCTGTGAGTCATCAGTTTCACCAAACGCCACAACTTCAACCTCCGTCGAGGACGACGACGCTGGCGGCGGCACGGCCTAGGGCTACCGGCCTGCAGATCATGACTGACTTTGGTGCCAGAAATGTAGATGCTTCTTCTGCAGAAGCTGATGTCGTAGCATCTCCTTCTCGACGCCGTAAAAGGTGACTATATATAGATAAGTATTAATTTACACAGTCCTTTCTATAAGAATTCAGGTGATCAATAGATAGATATTTAATTTATATACATATAGGGATCTAGATATACGATGATTGTGACTTATATATGCATCGATCTATGTGTGAAATGTAGATCATCATGAGCTATGTCATGTGTCGTATTGGTATTAGCTCCATATATACATATACCCCACAAGAAACGAAAGCAAGAACCGAAAAAGCAAAGCGCATATATATATATATATATATATATATAGCGCTTTTGAATTTGGATGTTTCTCTTTTTGCTCAAAAGCAAAGCAGGAAAAAGGATTTTCCTATATACTTCTTTCTTGGCAGTTAAGCAAATTCCATACCGATCGTATTATTGACGTTTTGCTTTATATACCGACCAATCATTGATTAATTACTATACAAAGTACTAAACTTGTATATACAAGTTTGTTAACTTGGGCAAGATGATGCTACGACGGATTCATGGTTGTAATTAATTGTGTTAATAGTTGATGCATTATATATATAGCAGGAAGGATGAATCAGAGAAGAGAACTGTGATGGTTCCAGCAAATCAGTTTGGGAATGCAGATGTTCCACAAGACGATGGCTACACTTGGAGAAAATATGGCCAAAAAGAGATCCTAGGCTCCAATTACCCCAGGTGATTATGACATTATATATCGTTGCTTTTATATATCATATCAATATGAATACACCATATAGATAATTAAAATAAAATAAGAAATTAACATGTTGTTACTTTAATATTTACTGCTATCTACACACATTTGTGCAAATGCATGGGGGTTGGTTTTAGTTCAATAAACATAGCCATCCAAACCAAATGGGTCCAATCATGTCTGGGGTGGTTAAAGTTGAAAACTTTATATATTAACTTGTACAATTTGAAACATTCAATTCAAAGCATTACAGATGTCTAAGACCTTTAATTTTTGCTATCACATTCATATATCTCACTAACCAATTTTCAAGCTATACATACTAGTTGACTTGTTCCTTCCCAGCAAGTAGCTTAACTCGTTGACCTTATACATGTGTACACATGTCTTGCCCGGTTTGGCACATCGATCAATTAATATTCATATCCTTGTAGGTATATATACTACCTTATATTTTTTAAAATAAGCATATGATTCAAGTGTGAAAGGAAAACCACTCAGGAGGACTAATTGATTGAGTGAATTATTAATAATTAATTACTTGATTGATTTGCAGGAGTTACTTCAGGTGCACTCACCAGAAGCTATGTCAATGCCCAGCGAAGAAGCAAGTGCAGCGTCTGGATGGTAACCCTAACATATTTGCAGTAACATACAGAGGTAGCCACACCTGCCACTTTTCCTCCACTGCTCCATCTTCTTCAGTGGTTCCACCACCACAACTCATTATCTCACAGTCACACCCCATTAATCCCACTACGTCCTCCCAATTGTCTCCTTCTTCCTCTTCTGTTCCCGGTTGGTTGTCTTCTGTCCACCTTGGCCTCCTTACCGCCGGCGGCAGGGTGAATCCGGCAGGTGCGGCGGCCTCCACGTCCAGATTGGGAGCCGATTACCCGGTGGCGGATATGGCTGATGCCATGTTTAATTCAGGCTCTAGCAGTGGGAATAGCATGGAGTCTCTCTTCACTTCTGCTGATGAGAAATGGGAACAAGCAGGCCACGGCGACAAGAAGAAAAACTAAACAACTCGTTATTTATTTTTAAGGAGGAAGAATTTTTTTCCAATTTAATATTTTATTGTCTTCCGGCTAATTGCCGGACTGCCAATAACTGCTTCAACTTAATTGGGAGATTTTGCCACTTAATTATATGCCGGTTCAATTGTAATACCTTTCTTCATTTTTCTTTTACGTTCACCAGCTTTTCAAGTTATGTGAGACACAAATCACAGCTAGGTTAATGAGTTAAATTATTTACATTCTGCCTTTTGATTTTGTGATTTATAGGTATGCTTCAAGTTTATGAATTGATGAATATATTCTCAAGGGTGCACACCCATGATAAAGCTTCATCTATTTGATGCTGATTAATTAGCAAGGATGACTTTGAAAAAGAAAATTATAATGTATAGTATATATGTTTGCAATTTTTTCCTCTGAATATATATCTTTCATGGATAAAGTGGCAACGTGTATATATGCATATAAAAAAAGACAATATATACTAGATCCTAAATTCTTTGATATATGACTCAATTGATTAATTCGAAGATATCTAAAAAGTTGAATAAATTACTTTATTATAGCATATGTTATATGATCTCTTTGAAATACTATGTTATCATTAAACTATATACACTTCCATTAATCAGACAAATTAATTTAAAGAAAGGCGATGTATATATAAATATTTTAAAATAATTTTTTTAATTTTTTTAATTTATCAAATCGGGCAATTAGAATTTATATTAAGTGCTAAAAGAAGGAGGTGGTATAAATATGTATACCAATGTATCCCTTATTTTGGTGCTACGTCCAGTTTGGAGTGATTAGTCCAATTTTAAGAGGTTTCTCTTAATTTGTTTGGTATGATCTTCATATAGTCTGTTTGTTGGGTTTGTTGTTGGGGGCTATACATCCACTTTGAGGAAAGCAACTATTATAATTACTATTTAATACTTTTATTTTAATTCTCCATTAAAAAAATTTTGATGAAAAGATTAATGGTTTTCATAAATGGCGATCGTAGATGAAGATATATATCCAGAAGCTTATCTTCTGATGAAAATGGTCTCCACTATTCCACGCCTATCTCTTTTTATTTTTTTCCTCTTATTGGGTCCACCGTATGAATACAGTGGCCAATTTTTGAGAATTTCAGAGAGGAATTTTAATTCATAATTAAGTTAATCTTCTTTCACTGTGCTGCAATATGAACGAATCATATAACATACACACACACATGCATAATCATGATATATATATGTTGATTATACATATTTTGTGTAATGTGCGTATGTGTCAAATCGTCAATGGGTATATGCCTCAATATATACCATGCAACATAAAACAACAAAGGAGACTTCTGGATCTTCCTATCTTGAGAATCTTCCATAGTAGTCGCTGCAGTATTGTGCCATCGCTTTAACGTGTTGAAGAGGAAGTCATGACTTATTTTGGAAGGAGCATCAACAGTTTTACATGAAACCGGAAACGATCCTTTACAAGTTTTTGTTACTTAGCAACAAGACTTTGATCAGATCTCTTTGTTCTTTTCCCCACTTGCCCATCAATTCATTAGTTACCCTCGTCATACGCTTATCCCCTTTGGGCTCCCTCGTCATACGCTTATGTTCTTTGGAGCATAAACAGCTTTACATGTAACCGAAAACGATCCTTTATAAGTTTTTGTTAATTAGCAATAAGACGTCGATTAGATCTCTTTGTTTTTTTCCCACTTGCCCTTCAATTCGTTAGTTACCCTCGTCATACGCTTATGTCCTTTGGGCTCCACTCCTGTCACTGTTTCCTCCAATGCAATCTTGGCTTTTTCCCCTTTTCTGATTTCGACTTCACAAGTATATCATACACGAAGATTCACTTCACTCAACCAGTCTCTCTGGATGATTCTGACATTTCAAGTGCGAAAATATTAAATAGCAACGATATCACATACACATTAGGTTACATCAGATCGATTTATTCATGAAAGTAGGAACAATGGATATATATCATCAGACATTTTACAATGTTGGAAAATGCAAAAAACCCAGAATCTAGATCATCACCATATATATCGATACCTCAGTCATGATTTAACGAGATACTGATGAATCGTGTACCCATGATCATCCAAGGAAGTGGAAATCATCTGCAGAGCCAAAATGAATAGGATCATCGACGATCCCGAAATCCAAAGAGCCTGCTGAACAACATGAATACACAGTATTTGCATTATTATCAGAACCCAAAGACACCATTACAGCCTCGGACAGATCTTTGAGATCCGACCACAAGCTAGGGTCCAAGCTGCTGCTGTCGGAGAAATCATCAGTCGGTGTCTCCTCTTTCTTGGGATGAAGATGCTCTTGTTTTATGATGGGGTGGGCCTTTGTTACTTGGTTTTTTGGAATCTTCGAACAATCGGTAGCGAAGATCAGTGATTCCCAGTTACTACCAGATTCTGTGACAACTTGGGGTGTCCTGAGGATATCTTTACATGTGTGATGTCCGATGTAGGTAATTTGATACAGCTCAGGATTCTCTCGGATTCGCTGCACCTGCTTCACTGCCCGACAACCTTGTTCATACTTGCGAGTGCACCTCAAGTAACTCCTGCAAACCCACATCCAAATGCTAACGTTTCATACTACGGATCATATATACATACGTATATATATAGAAATGTTTGTAAAACCCACATGAAGAAACACAGATGCTATTTATATAAAAGAAGTTATTGCTTTTGGTGCTTCATGTAAGTGTCAAACGGATGTCACACACACACGACATGAAAATGACTAATGGCTCTTTCTTTTCAAAATATTCACAATGCGCTTTAGAAGATAAGCACGGATCATTGTGTTCTGAGAGTTCTAGTTTCCTCCTCCTGTGAAGATGAAAGAATAAAGTTTTACAGTTCTAGCAAAAAGACTAAAGCAATTAACGTGATTGGCCAGCTTTCAGATTTTGTTTCTTTGGATTAAAAATACATAATTGGTTTATTCATCCGTTTCAAAGTATATAAAAAATACTTTATAATCAAATATGTATTGCAGTACAATGAACAATGAAAAGCATGAACTTCTTCAGAAAACCAACGCTCTCTCATTACTCTACTCACCCACAATAAAAAGAAAGGAAGAAAGGATAGACAAAAATATGCTCAGTGTTAGGAATAAAACACAAGCATGTATGCACTGCTGCCTCCAATCTTTAAATATAGGTTTCTTGATACAAATACAAGAGAGTTAAATCACTTAATTATAGTATATATTGTGAAATTCTCATGTCTATCATTAATAAATTATAAATCGATTTATAAGTTACATAAATTAATTTAGAGAAAAATAATAAAAATATCAGTTAAATAATTTATTTAACCAACTAAATCAGCGTAGAGTAAGATTTGTGTTGCAGTTCAATTACTACATAATGTTGTTTGAGTCTGAAATTAGTGGTGCTATCTCTACATAAAGGAAAAGGAAAATAATGATTAACCTGGGAAATTTGGAGTTCAGGATTTCCTTCTGTCCGTACTTTCTCCATGCATAATTATCATCAGAAGTGGAGGAGAATACTGTCCATGTTTGCTCAGTCCTCCTGCAAAAGGATGCAACTTTTTAGGATTCTAAGCATGTGTGTGTTTTCCCATGATATATATGTAATCCGAGAGTGGTTTTAGAAATCATCAGGATCTGAAGTAGGAAAAGAAAATAAATAAAAAATAACTAATCTTTTTACAGTACAAGGAAGAAACTGATGCTTTCTGTTATCTACGAAGAACCCTACCCTTTGGATTTACTGAGAATGACCGAAATTAGCCTGTAGGGTTTGCATCACTCCATCATTGTATTGCAACGCCTCAAAGTTTTAATTTTTTTGCCACCCCACTTAAAAAACCAAAAAGAAAAAAGAAACAGCTTTACCCACAATCATAAAATGTGTCCGTACAATTCCCAATTCATCCAAATCTCTGGCAATACAAAGCGGCGTTGACTAGGAAGTGAACTAAGAATAAGTCACATTAACACAGATCAGAAACATACACAGAGCAAGAAGAGTTTGACCTTCTTTTGTAGCAACCTCTCCGACTCTTGGCGGCGGCCGGCGCCGGTGACCTCCCCCTGCTCTCCCTCGCATCGGGTGACTTCCCGTCAGGCGGTGGAGGTTCATTCTCACCTGAAACCACCAGATTCTGAGCAACGTCGATATCGAAGGAGGAGGAAGCGGAGGAAGAGAGAAGAGAAAGAGAGTGGGTGAAAGATCTAAGAACAACGGTCAAATGTTGATGAGCAGAGAAAGGGCCATCGGCGTTTAAAGGCTTCTGAAGCAGAGACTTAAGCTGGAAAGCAGACTGGTAACCCTGAAGGAGCTCTCCGATGACATCAGTGTTGTTGTTGTTGTTGTTGTTAGACGAGAGTAAGCTAGTTTCCGGGGAAACAGTGGCCATATGTACAGTCTGAAATGGCGGAGACGAATGTAGAGGTAGGTGGAGAGGGATGAAGGATCCGTTAGGAATTGCGGGGAAAAAAGTGGGCGGATTTGGGTGGCGCGATGGAGAGATGAGATACGAGAGAAGAAGAGAGGTGAGGAATGAAACGATATTGGACTTGTAAGAGGAAAGAGGACAGCACTTGAATGGAAATTGTGGGGAAGGGGGTAGAGGTACCAGAAGTTTTTTCCAATTTGCTTTGCTTACAAGGCTCCACATGACGTTACCCTGCTGATGCACGTGCTGATGCTATGTAAAAGCAAAAAACTCATTTAATAATGCTATCGTTAACCACATTTATAATTTTTTACCAGAAACTTTGTACTGTAATATATTTAATAATAATAACAATCAACGACAACTCTTTCTTACACACGATGAAAATGAAAGATCTACATTATTATCTAATTATGATTTTAACAGTTTAAATTTTAGTTAGGTTAAATTTTTTATTATGTTAACTTCTTCAATCACACATAATTATATATTATATTTTTAAAGTATCATCATTTAATTATATATCAACATAACAAAATATTATATATATATATGATTATGTATGAGTTGAGAAGTGATACAAAGGATATAAGAAAATTGATACAAATTCTATACTAAAATTTCAAGCTGATGATTCTTAAATAAAATTATTTTTAAAAAAATGGAAAGAGGTCTCTAATTTATAATTTTTTGATTAAAATAATTTTTAAGAAATAGAAGTAAAAAATAAATTATAGTATTAAAATTGTATTTAGGTGGGATGTGTCTCACTATAACAATGAGTACTAAGATGCTTATCGCCGTGGTGATCACCAAAAATGGTTCTTTTATATTTGTACATCTTATTTACATGCAGTAATTAAATAACTAATTTATAAATGCTAAAAATTAGTTAAATTATTATTTATAAAAAATGTATCCGTTACCTTACAATATTCCTTTAATTATTTTTACATCTTGCGTGGGAATCTTAAGATAACTTGAGAGGGAGGAATGTGGAAATCTATCAAGATAGGGAGAAGGGATACCCCTCACACTTATTACTTGCATCTCTGAATCCGTTGAAAAAACGATTTTACGGATTTTAAAGTAAATACGTGAGTTTTATCTCAACTTGTATGAAAAGTGATCAGATTGCATTCCCATTATTTGCTGATGACGTGCTGCTGTTCTGTGAAGCTGAGACTGAGCAACTGGACGCGATATTGAGATGCTTGAGAAGCTTCGGAGAGATGTCAGATCAGCAAATAAAAACTACAATCATGTTTTCAAATAATGTGAAAGAGGAAAGGAAAAAAGAATTGGTCGATCTATGTGGTTTTCAGCAAGTCACTGAGTTGGGCAAGTATTTTGGCTCTCATAATTCATATGGGAGAAGATCCAGAAAATTTCAATACCTAATTGATAAAGTGCATAATAAGCTGAGTAGATGGAAGGCTCAGAGCTTGTCTTTTGCAAGCAGGTTGACATTAGTGCAGTCTGTAACCCAGTGTTTAACATGATGCATGAGGATGAACCAATATGGGTCTGCAAAGAGATTGAGAAAATCCAAAGAGATTTTATTTGGGCTGGAATGGAGGGAAGAAGGAAAATGCATACCATTAGCTGGACAACCCTATGTAATCCAAAGGAGCTAGGAGGCTTCGGGTTGAAAGAGCTCAAGAGAATGAATGAGGCTCTGCCATGCAAAACAGGGTGGGACGTGATTACGAATTCCAGCAAGCTAGTGGCAATAGTTTTAAGAGGAAAGTATGGAAGGAATATAGACTTAACTGACTCGTGTTGTGAAGAACACTGACTCAGCCTTATGGAAAAAATTGGGAGAACTATGGCCGGAGATAGCAAAGAATGTGGGGTGGGAGATTAATGATGGAAGGAAAACGGAATTCTGCACATGCATGTGGGTTGGAAAAGGAATTACACTTGCAGACATATGCTGGGAGCAACCAGAGGCAGGAAGGTTGATGGAGTCAGTGGGGGAGTACGTCAGAGAAGGAAAATGGATGATAGATGAACTTGACAAATACCTGCCAAGGGATGTTGTGAAAGATATACAAGCATTGCTACCTCCGAGCATAGAGGATGGAGAGGACAAAGTCAAGTGGATGAGGCTACGAGGTAATGACTTCAGCGTAGCAGAAATATATGATCAACTGAGGGGCATGGACAGGAGAGGAGGGAAAGAGTATGGAAACAACTATGGCAATGGAAAGGGCCTAGAATAATTCAGGTGCTACTGTGGACTATTGCTATTAATGGCATCCTAACCTCCAAAAGAAGTCAACGAGCTGGAATAGGTTCAGCCATATGTTGTTGGTGCTGAAGTACAGAAGAAGGCGTCCTGCTTGCTGTGAGAGATTGCCCGGCTGCCAAGAAACTATGGACACAAGAAGTCCCAAGTGCGAGAATAAATGACTATTTTATGATAGAAAAAAAGAGTGGATAGAAGTTAATCTGAAAAATAAGCAATGTTGGAATGATACTGCTGAATGGAATTTAGTTTTTGGGATTACTTGCTGGTACATGTGGAGATGGAGAAACAGGACATTATTTGACAGTGAGTTTAGAGAGGAGGAAATCAATACTCATACTATATATATATGTGTGTGAAATCTGTTATACGGAGGCATATTGTGAGGACCCGGAAACATTGAGGAAGGGCTGGAGTTAGATTGGGTGGAAACCGCCAGAAGCAGGGTGGCTCAAGCTGAACGTGGATGGGGCGGCTAAGGGACAACCAGGTATAGCAGGTCGCGAATTGCTGCTGAGAAATGAGAAGGGTGAATGGTTGGGAGGCTTTGTAAATAACGTAGGGATATGTACTGCTATCAACGCAGAGCTATGGGGAGTCTGGTATGGGTTTAAACTACTGGAGAATAAGGGAGTCAGGAAAATAGTTGTGCAATCTGACTCACTGACTATAGTCTCAATGCTAAAGAGGATGTTGCAGAGAGATATTGTAAATGATAGAAATTTGAGTCATATACCGAATACAATGGGAGAAGAGTGGGAAATCAAAGTAGTACATACTTTTGGAGAAGGTAATTCTAGTGCTGACTGGCTCGCTAATCGGAGCTTGTCACAGTTTATTGGCTTGCAGCTGTTACATGATCCTCCTACCGACTTGAGGAATTTGCTGTATAGAGAGATGTATTGGGTTACTCTACCCTAAGATTGATTACTGCATGAATAAAATGAGCCTGGTGTCACGGACCGCTCTAGAGAACCTTAGAACTCTCTAGAGTTCTCTTGTATTTACTTAGCCATTCTAGAATTCTCCACACATTTTTCACATGCTTGAATTCAATGTGTAAATATCTAGATATTTCAAGGGAGAGTTCTAGAAGATGATTTTAGGCCGTATGATCGATTCAATCCCAACCGTCCATTAAGGAGGTGGGAATAGTAAAGAGGTGGGAGTTTGCCTATAAATACCCCACCCCTCTTCATTTGTAATGAATCAAGCAATTGTGAACAATACACAAGCATTCTCCCAAGTTCCATTTCTCAAGTTCTCTCTAAGTCTTTCCTTAGTTCTTACGAGCTAAGTCTAGACTTGTAGGCTTACTAGTAAGTTCTGAAGTGAGGGTTTGCACGAGTCTTGCTAGGCCGCACGGAGCTTCCATCAAGTAAATCAATAAGCCCGTGACACTGGGCGACCCAAAACCTTGTGGCTTAATGGTATAATATCTCTCAATTAGGAAGTCACATGTTCGATCTTATCGTTGTAATCTCATACCGTTCATGCCTACCCTTTTAAATCAAAATAAAATGAAATAGGATGTATTGCCCCGTATTATACAAAAACATATAGATAATTTAAAGGGGAAATGATAATTTTAGGAGACAACTACTATTAATAACATATACATTTAAAACAGGACATGAGATAGTAATATTTTAATAAAAAATTAAAGAACAGCACCTCTTATTTTTTTTAAACTAAATCAAATTCAAACTGTTAAATTTAAAATCACGCTTTTTTATATTTTCAAGCCAAACTCATCTTCTTACCTATCATATTATTTATAGTCTGTATTGAAATGTATATATAATTTCTAAATTGTTAATCACATTTGTGTTTAGTTCGCTTGCAAGTCATTTGTTATATGTGATTTTTTTTTCAAAAAATGATTTTCACTGTTATATATATTTAATGTCTCTTTTTGTACTTTTGGGCTTGAATGTCTCTAGATCACGGTAACCGAGAATTTATTAATTCAATTTGCTTTTCAATGTAATAAAAGAAATTTGATTAACTGTAATGGATAATATGTCATGATTAGTTAATCTTACCCCGCGAGGCACGCTGGACTATATCACCAATCTCAATGATAATGATATTTAATTTTTTTTTCATAAATTTGACTAATTTCATTTGTCGTTTTATCCTCAAACTACTATATATCCATTGTGACATGCTAACAATAAATTTTTTTTTTGGGTCAATAGCGCATAACCCAGATCCCACATGCAGTGTACAATTCTTTAAAATCGGATAATGCCAAACTGAAACTAATCAATCGTTTTCTAAATATAAAACGAAAAATAACAGTCAATTTGTTTTTCGGATGTGGTCCTGAAATAGTGCAAACAACATTCACATATAAAATACTACTGCTCTATAAAATTTACAAGGAGTGTAACGTGAGACCAACATTCTAAATTTTTTTTGGGCAACAACCAACATTTTTAAGTTTATATAATACGTGAAAAATAAGTTTAATGGCAATCATTAAATTGGGATTAGAAAGTGTGTGTTTAGGAATTCGTTGTGAGGAAGAAGTTTACAGATTTCAAGAAGAATTTATGGATTTCGATATGATTTTTATGGATCTTGTAACATCTTAGAGCCCTCCTTCGTAGATATTGTCCCTATTGCAAACAGAGCAGTGTTTTGTTTCCTTGGATTTCTATAATAACCCAGGAAAAGAGTCTACGAGAGGAAGGTATCCATATCTTTATAAGGAGTGTTTCGTTCCCTTTCCTAATCAATGTGTGACTTTACAGATTTCGATATGGTTTTTACGGATTTCAAGATTATTTTATCTTGGTTTATGTGTACTGTTGGAAAGAAGTTCTTTCCAAACATGTATATATGTGTATTTGGGTCCCTATAGTGTACCTTGATTTTTATAAAAGAAATAAAAAATACTGAACCTACTTTTAGTCCCTATAGTGTACCTTGATTTTGGTCCCTAAAGTTGAAAAATGGTGATTTGGGTCTATTTTGGAAGTGGAGGAATCAACAAGTTTTTGATCAGGACTTTACTAGGCCTATTTTTCCAGTCAAGGATATTATACTTGGCTGGAGAAGGTATGTCATATCACAGGAAGAAGTTCTTAGAGGCACTCAGATGGCCACATGAAATGGAAACCACCTAAGAGAGGCTGGATCAAGGTGAATGTAGATGGAGCGTTTTCCTACTCCAAAGGAATTACCGGATGTGGAGGTGTGTGTCGAGACCACATGGGTCGGTGGATAGCTGGGTTTTCTTATAACATTGGACCTTATTCAGTGTTGGAAGCTGAGCAATTGGCTATGTACAAAGGAATCGCCTTGGCTTGGGAGCTGGGATTTAGAAAGGTGAAATTGGAGTATGATTCAAAAACCATGGTTGAAATGATAACGGACAAGCAATCTAACCGACTATGTAATTTGGTGTGTTTCCATATACAAGAGCTTATCTCTTGCACTTGGAATCTGAGGATTACGCATATCCCAAGGACTCAGAATTGCCTTGCTGACTCGCTGGCAAAGGAGGGACTGAGGAGAACCATCTTCTATGATAACTGTCCAGAACATTTGAGAGATTTAGTACTAAACGATACCTATTAGACTTTTATTTTGCACCCACTGATTTTTAAGATTTGAACCCACTCAAATTATTTATATTTGTAAGTTTGTTGTCATTTGTTTGAAAATAAAAAATTGCCCCCACTGGTCTAGGGTCTTGGCTCCGCCACTGCCTGTAATTTTAAGTACTTTGAAGTTTAATAGCGTTAATTAACATGGCTAATTTAAAGATAAAACAAAAAATTTGTTCAAAGTATATGGAAAAAAAAAGTTCAAAGTATAAGAATTAAAAGCAAAATTAGTTAAAAGTGTATGGATATTTTAAAACAATATGAACTAACCGTGATAGACATAGTGAATTTGAAGGACCAAAATTACCACTTTAAACTTTAGGGACCAAAATCTTAATCAAGGTAAATTATAGAGATTAAAGATATGTTTAACCCACAAAAAATCTGATGACCTTTTCAGTTTGTAAACAATTACGTGTGGTGGTTTATACTAAATAACATAACAATGGCTCTTTTTTTTTTTGAAGAATGCAATTACAAGAGTAATTATTACGAGTTCAATATATACCGTTGAGCAGACTTTCTTCTTTTCTTTTTTCTCATTTTCTTCTTAAAATAGAATCTCAGCCTTAGATCAAACAATAGATATTCAGATTTAATACTTTAATTTAGAAAATATTATTACAATAAATTGTAAGTTAAAATTTTGTTATTTTGTAAATACTAAAGTCATAAATCATTTAGATCATGTTTTGATAGGTCAAATTTATTTATATTTATAATAATATTTTTATTAAATATAAAATCTGGGCTATTCCATTTCTTTGGATTCAAGGGAGAGATACAAAGAAGAAAATGAGAAAGATTAAAATGAGAGAAGCCAGACAGACCCGGTTAACTAGTCAATCATTGGGTTGATTTGAAAAAGCGGTAGAGAAATGCTTTTACTATTTACAAGATAAATATGTAAAGAATATTATCTCGTTTTATGAAAAAATATTGTTAAATGTGTTTTTGGAGTGTTCAGAAGTTTTACCAAACAAATGAAATTATTGTACCCGCTGAAGAGGAAAAAACATGATTTAAGTCAAAGACACGTACAATGCTTTTACATTGTGCTCCACATCCCTAATAACCCGGGCTTAATTTTTATAGAGTCTTCCACTGTTACTGTTACACACGTCACTTTTACACGTGAGGGTGGGCAGCCAGCCTCAGCAACTCTATAGCGGTTACTTTATTTAATTGACTTTATTTAAGAGATTAAAAAATAAAAAAATTATTTAATTATAATATATATTTTAAAATATTAAGATATATAATTAGATAATATATCAATTTATAAGTTAAATAAATCAATTTTGATAACAATAATAAATATATCCCTTCTCATGGAAGTAATTGTAACACAAACAGTATTAAAGATTACTATAGCAGTATAATAACATGAAAGCTAATTTTTTAAGTGAAAAGTGATTTATTTGAAATCGGATTGTAATTGCATAGAGCTGAGAATAAAAAAGAAAAAGAAAGAATGCGTACATGGAATTTGAGCGGCATTACTGTATACATCAAATAAGTCTGGAATCAAGTTGCACCTTAATTTTATTTTACAAACTACTGTCTTTCATTTCTGACTACCTTAAGTACTAAATATTAAAAATTAGATAAAAGGTTTATTTTAATTAAAATATGATATCCGAATCTAATTTGTCTCGTAAATTTTTAATTTTCTCCCAAACATCTATACTAATCTAGTTAAATGTGTAAAATTAGAACTAAAAGCATTGTTAAGTCATTGTTAAAATGGGAAGTTATTATTTACATCAAGCAGCTCGAATAAATTTCAGATGATTCTTTATTAGCAACTACCATTTACGTTAGCAAAATAAAAACTTGTGTGTGTGATGGGTGAAGTTATCTTCTACGTGGAGACAATGTTTGGATGAGACATTAATTTTACCCTTATTTTACAGAACAGCAGTAGTCACATCAACATGACTTGGATCTCCCTTGAAGCGATGCATCAATAATAGAGGGAAAATCCCATAAAATACCTTTAAAATTTTGAAACCCTATTTAGGTTTGGATTCCATTTTGGACAAAACTTACCTTCAGTACTGAATATTTTGAACATCCAGTTCATCAATAAATAAATGACATCTGTCTCTTTAATAGTGTGTGGTTAACGGCATTACTTCCTTCAACCCCTTCATTCGCGAGTTTCCACCAACTGCACGTCTATTGCAAGTTGAGAGATGTTTGTACTTGTTTGGCAGCAATACTTCACCGTAACATGTTGTCTCAACCTTAATTTGATCTTCTTCTTCAAGTAAATGGTCTTCCCTTTGCTCGTCGCCCTCTCGATCTTCACCGTTTGTCTGAGTCGCAGTCCTTGGCCACCAATCATATTCGACATCCTTGCGGAGCTGTGACTTCTTTAGCCACTACCATGGCCTTCGTCCTCTCTAATCCTCATGCACGT
>JANTPZ010145579.1:0-18361 GCA_025593235.1 Vachellia pachyceras | reverse complement strand
ATCAATGTCAAAAAGTTCAAGCAATATAACTAAGGAGATATGACCTGAGAGGAATGAGTTAAGAAGTATGAAAGGAAAAGAAAAATGCTCTAGTGAAATGCAAGAGGAAAAGAGGATTCAGCAAAGCCTAAGAAGACATGTCGGCTTCTACGATTAATCTTGGGGAATTATCAGTCTAGCTATCACTAAGGATATATGATTTATTCTTAACCCAGGTTCCATGGTCTAAAGGTTTCTAAAGAGCAAGAATGACTCCCTTAATAATGTTATGGGGCAAGGGTCAAGGACCAAGCCTATAGAATAGCGTTGACGCGCATAAGGTTATAGTGAACCTTAATAAAGGAGCATATGAAGAGACTCAGAGTCAAAAGCATGATGTTGCTCTTAGAACATGAGAATGAGATGACCAAGAATGGGCTCAAGATAAGAAGATGTTCTCATGATGAATAGCTAATACAGTGAGAGTACCCTTGATTATTTCCACAGATAGTTGACTGTCAATCAAGAAGAGCTTATTCCCAATTCCTCAGGCAAGAGAGTAAAGAAAATGAAGAGCAAAACTGTAAGTCCTGAATGAATGATAATCAGGCTAGTTATAAAGAAAGTTAAGTTGAAAAGTGAATAATGTCAAAAAGCTTCACAGATTGAAGCTTAAAGCCTCCAGTATGATTGTGAGCAATTAATCACGAGGCTAGTTAAATAATGTGAGACCTAGAAGGTAAAGTAAAAGTCAGCAAAGTATGAGGCTGACTAGATAAATGACCATTGAAATTTAGGCAAAAAGTAAGATTGCCTCAGAAATTTTGTTTTTCCAACAGTAATGGTCAAATAGTGAAGGTCAAGAAACTTTAGTAAAGAGAGAAATTGGCATGACTATGTGGTAGTGATGCAAAGGCTGAGCAGATAAGCCAGTAGATATGTGATAAATCAGTAAGAAATTCATGCCAATAAGAGCAGACGACTGTTCACGTTAAGATTGGAGATCAAATAACATTGAGGATATCTCCAATATTAGAAATTAAGTCAATCTTCCAGGCTAAATAAGCCTAGTTAAAGAGATATATGGAATGTTTAAAGATGAAGAAATAGTTATTGTTTGGCCTTACCCCCAAGCCTGAGTCAACAACACCAAGATTTCCCTATTTCCATGTAAAAAGAAAGATCTTGTAACAGATAATTATAAAAGTATTCTGGCAAGAGCTAGTGCCAGAGAAAGTATGTAGGGAAATAAAATAAAAGATGAAAGTTGAGCCTGGAGTTAATGACTCAGATGTGAAAATTTCAAGGACGAAATTTATTTTTAAGGGGGGAAGAAATGTAAAATCCGTGTTTTTCGTAGATTAAAATGAAGGCTGATCAGTAATTATGAGATGATTTAAGGCCCATAGATAAAAGTATGGAAAATGAGGAAGTAAGAGGATATTAAACATCGTTGGCTTCAACCAAAATTTTTGATGGCTGAAGTATGTGACATAGAAAGCATCCAGACTTCGTTGGCTTCAGTCAAAAATTTTGCTGGCCGAAGCATGTGACACAGAGAGTGTTAAGTCTTCACTGGCTTCAGCCAAGATATTTGTTAGCTGAAGCATGTGACGCAGTGAACATCAAGCAAGGGTATTTGGGTCATTTTGAAAAAATGTAAGGGCATTTTGGTCATTTGACAAAGCCAAAGTCAAAACTCAACTGTTGACCAAAAAAATTTACAGATGCCCAAGAGACAGAGCTCGACTCGCGGAGCACAACCGTGAATCATGGATTTTCCAGATTCGAACTCGATTTCCGTCTATAGAATTTTGAAGGGCAAAAGGGAAAAAATAATTATTTAAGGTATCAGGAGCCCTCCAAAAATTTAGAGAAAAATATGGAAAATCCAGTGAATTTTATAGTATTTAATAAAATTATTATCCAGTGTATAATTAAGGCGATTTTCCCGAAAATTGGGAAAAATACCCGAAAATCCCGAAAACATAATTATTTTAAAAATTAATTTTGAAATATCTAGAGGGCATTTTGGAAAAAGGAAAGGGGCTAGAGGATCAATGAAAAATATAGTATTTTTCAAGGCCCTAAAAGAATTTTGCTCTCTGATTGTACGTTTTCAGGGATTTTGGACAGAATAAATTAACCTGTGAAATTTGAGAAAAGTAAAGGGTATTTTGGGGATAATAATTTTGTTATATTCAAGATGAAATTATGGAGATTAAATGAGAAAGAAAATATCTCCAGAAAAGTAGAAAAAGATTTACCGGAATAAAGTTAAGTTTACTGGTAAAAAGTGCAATCGGTAAAAGTAACCGAATGGGATCCAGTTTGGTTAGGATAACCAGATTTTTTAACCAGAAAATAAGCCATCATTACACCTTTTTAACACCCAAATATAAGCAAGAAAATGGCTCTTTGGTGGCTTCATCTCAACCATTAGATTTCATTAAAGTTGTAAGATGAAATCCTAACCATTGATTCCATTAATGCATGATTTAATAAATCAGCATTTTCCCTTCATCTCTCCAGCCATGTTTCACGACAGCACCAGCAGATTTTGGGGAGCAAAGTGACGCCATTCTAGGAGCCAAGAAGAGAGGAAAAGTTGGTGGAAATTCAAGGTAAGTAAGAGAAGCACCTCTTACCATACACCAATCTCTTCCTTGCAACTTCCTCTTTCACTTCCATGGTTTAGAAATCTGTTTTGGCCTCTCTTTTTCAAGTTTCAAAACCTAGGGTTCTTGAGAGAAAAGTGAGAAAGAGAGGGATTTAAAGCCATTTGTTGGTTGTAAATGCTTCCTCTTGTTGAAAGAAGCTTATTGATGATGATGTTGATGTTGTTTGAGTTGCTTTGTGACTCTTGTAAATTTGGAAATAGGGGGGTGCTGTCCAATTTTCCA
Source organism: Vachellia pachyceras (assembly GCA_025593235.1). Classification (NCBI taxonomy): domain Eukaryota; kingdom Viridiplantae; phylum Streptophyta; class Magnoliopsida; order Fabales; family Fabaceae; genus Vachellia; species Vachellia pachyceras. Next base: position 15,479 of record JANTPZ010145579.1, on the reverse strand, counting down.
TTTGATATAAAAGAGTTGAAATCATGTTTTCCCATGCATGAATGAGAGTTTGGAAACATGAAACAAATGGTAGAATGGTTAGAAGTTGAAAATTTCATGTTGAGGGATTTAGAGAGACCTTCTCGGCCTAAGCTGGAATCTAATGAAGATGAATTGTTTTGATGATTTTGATGCTTCCAATGGATCCAAAATGATTTTTTGTGTAGGTAAACAAGTGTTCATGATTTTTAGATGCTTGTATATGAATTTGGAATTTTTGGAAGTTAAAGAGTAAGTGCTGTGAAATTCATTTTCCAGAGACAGTGTAATTTTAACGTGATTTTGTGTAGCCAAATGTTGTCCAATAACCATGAAAATTTCCATAATTAAAGTAGACTTATCAAGCTTTAATTTGATAAGTCATTTTAGTTAATTGGATTTGTGTGCTGGGAGATATGAATTTTTGAAATTGTGTCTTGCTTCGGGAATGAAATCTGAAATAGTTTGTATTTGACGAAATTCTGGGAATGATATGGCTTTGATGGCTAGAGTTGAGTATTTTTATATGAAATTATACTGAAAGAGATTCACATAGGAATTTGAACCATCCCAATTGGAGTTAAATAGCATTAATTATGATTTTTGAAAGTTTAGTTAACATGTTGACAGTTTTTGGTTACTATGCGAATTTAAGAAAGAAAGTGACCAAATGTAAGTTGTGGGACCAAATGAACAGTATTTTTTCATGAATTAAACTGTATCATTTGGGAAATCAAATGACTCAATTATATTTTTATCTTGTAAAGGAACATACAAGCTTCAAATAGAAATTGGAAGCACTCAATTTCGATTTTTCTAGAATTAGTTATGAATTTCCAAAGTTAGTCCAAAATGCAGTGAATAGTAACTTTCAAAAACTTGAAAGTTTTCAAAGTAAACTATTTGGACTTTTTAATCACTTTAATACTTTCCACTGATTCTGAATCAATATATAGTGAAGCTAAGGGTAAAGTTAAGGTATATCACAACAGGTTCACTACCTGCTTGCTTGAGTTCATTGTGGCGAACGTTGATATGCGCTTGGCAAAAGTGTCCAGAGTTATCTTTCATGTGTCTCAGCCAGAGTTCTTGAAATAATTAGTAATAATCTAAGGTACCTTTTGCCCTAAAATTGATTTGAATGTAAATATGTAATTAATCCCTAAAATATACTGATAAGAAATAGAAACTCTTGTTTGTCAATTAAGCATAATTAGGATCACAATAGGTTAAAACCTTAAAAATCCCAACAAAACTGATAAACAATTATGGCTTAATCAAATTATCCCACACTTAAACCTTTATACTCCTGGACAAAGCCTTTCAAAATGATGCACAATGAATAATGCATTTATAATTTTCAACCATGCTTAAGAATATCATAAGTCAGTAACTGCATTTATCAAGGAGTCAATAAGGGTAAAAGTAGAGACATTAGCAAATTCGTCACTGTGAGAATCTAATTTAGGAGATTGAATAAAGGATACTTCCTCTCAAGGGAAAGTGTCTATCTCTCAGCTCACTTAGCCAGGACAATTTCACTCTTGGTCTGCTTAGTTCAATCTCTACCATAATCTTGTAGTCGAATACTTCTCCACTACAAGATCTATAATATGTAAATCAAGAGGACTTAAGGGTTGTAATAGATGATGGAGGTTAAAGTCAATAAAATGAAATATTAAAAGGAATCGTGAATACATAGCATTACAGATAACTGTTATTGTAAATATACTTCTAATAATGCTTAGTTTAGAGGAAAGTATCCAAGGATATATATTGTCATTCTTATCATTCTCCCCTCTTTATTACTTATTCACTTTTATTCATATTTCTCTTTTTTTTCATTTTTTTCCATTTTTTCTTCTTTTTGAATATATAATAAATAAGAATATTTATATATATATGTATAACCCAATGCTGGTACTAAATAAGGAATGCCTCAAAGGGGTAGCAAGGGTAAAATTTTTGTTTTAGCTTGTGTTTATATAAAAAGGGTTTTTGAAATGAAGGCCTCTATCATATTCAAAAAATTTAGATCATAAAGTTTCAATTAAGAATTAAGACAAGTTCTAGAGAGATGAGAATCAAAGCTGAATCACACAATTAAATGGAATTAAACCGACTTATCCTCACAACAGGGCTAACATCTCAGTAAGACAATCTCAAAGATTAAAAAATGCAAAGAGTCACCTTAAAAATGCTAAAAGCTATTATCCTTTACAAACATGGGTGGTTTCTAGAAGCAACATTTGTAAAAACCAATTTATACTACCTACTCAGGAGTACCAAATGTACTTAGCTGGAAGGAAAAATATTTTTTTATCTGCACTGATCTTCTTTATGGTGAAGTACACCCGAGAGGGTGACTCTGCATGCAGGTGATTTCGCCGCAACGAATCTATAAGATGGTCACGGTGAAACACACCCAAGAGGCAAATGATGTATTTTAAACCACTTTTACTATGGTGAAACCATAAGTTAGTCGTGGCAAAAGTGATCAGAAAGCAAAATTACAGATCAAAACCTCCTGGAAATCAAGTTTTGTGAAAAATTTTCAAGATTTAACAGTATTACCCATCAATGATCTATCCAAAAATCCAAATCCATTTTAAAATACTAGCATAACGAATGAAAAACTCTATGATACCCAAAATGAATCCCCCACACTTAAATCACGCATTGTCCTCAATATTTAACAAAAAGAATGACCAAAAGACAACATACACAAATTTAACAAGAAATAATAGAAATCGGTGCAGACACTCAAAATGAAAATAGATAACAACAAAGGAATTATACATGAGAGTCTAGCGAACTATATACTCTACAAAAGAAAGAAAGAAAATAAAAGAAACCAAAAGTACAAAAAAAATCCTGTGGAGATACCTCCTATCCCGCTCGAACTGATGAAGCATGGAGAGGCGAAACTGCTGGAACTCAGAGGCTAGGGCCTTTAGAGACATTGTAGCTGGGGATGCTGGAGGTGCCTCGGGTGCTAGAACGGTCGGTGCTAGCTTATTGATGTCTCTGATGGGCTGGGGAGGGGGAGGGGCAGCTGCCTATCTAATGCGATCATAGATGAATGAGGGGGTGGTGTAAAGGAACTATCCTGTATAAGCCCAGGGACTCTAGCCTTCAAAAACAAATCAGAAATGAGATGTGGGAAAATGATAGGCTTGGTGAACTTTGTCATGAAAATGGTATCTCGAAGGGAGGGTGGTATATATGAGGTGAGGGATATCAAACTTGATACCACTCATCAGCAAGTAAATGCATAGCGCCTAATTCTTCGAGAGGTATGCAAGATGGCAGGTGGGTAGGATGTTGCTACAGACGAGATGGATGAATGGTTTGGTCTCTAGCCAACACCAACATGCTTGATGTACATCTCCACTCAATGAGGAATGTGTTGGGATTATAATGTACACGCAACGGAATCTAAATTTTTTTAATATTAAATACGTATATGTCAAAGGCGTTTAGATCGAAGAGATGAAGCCGTACCTTTTGCATTTCAATATCTGAAGCGTTTCTTGCGTTTGGATCTCTTCACATTCCACAACCTTCCGCATTCTTGCTTCCGATCATGAGGAGCCGACGTTTCTTTCAATCGCCTCCCTCTACTAGTATGTATCCACACGAACAGTCTCCAACAATGGCAACATGCTAGCACCTCTTTGTTTCACTCTCTCTCTAGGGTTTTTGTGGCTCAAGAGTGAATTCAAATTCAGAATGGGATGCCTCTTCGGTTCACAAGCGCTCATATTTATAAAGCTCATGGAGTGCATCATAATCTAAGATTAATCTTTTATTAATCTTGAAAAATCCAAATTTGAATTTCGAGATCAATCTTATTAATCTTGAAATTTGAAATCCAAATGATATCTCAGATTAATCTTTATTAATCTTGAAATTCGAATTTCAAAAAGATATTCAAGATTAATCATTATTAATGCTTAAATTCAAATTTTAAAGATATTCAAGATTAATCATTATTAATCTTGAAATTTGAATTTCAAAAAGAATATCCAAGATTAATCTTTATTAATCTTGAGATTTGAATTTCAAAAGATATTCAAGATCTAATCTTTATTAACCTTGAAATTCAAATTTTAAAGATATCCAAGATCTAATCTTTATTAATCTTAAAATTCAAAATTTGAAATTCAAAATGTGAAATTCGAATTGTGCAATCTTAATTTGGATTAAATTGATCTGATCAAATCATATCCATTTAATTAATCCAAACAATGAGTCAACAAATTTAATTTATCTTTATAAATTAACTTAATGTTAGTTATTTAATTTATCAAATAATTAAATATTAAACTAACACATACAAATATTGGTGCCGTTTGGAAAATTGCCATAAGCACTTATGACTACATTCAACAGTGTTTTTCCGTAAAATGAGATAATTTCCTCCACATATTTGCCTCGGCTTGTGTGAAAGTACCCATAAGTACTTCTCCACTGCGTTACCAAACGGACCCATTATTTATATAATATTTGTGCAATTTCGAATTTCAACATATATATACATATATATTTAAAATTCGAATAAACCCTAGAAATAAAGCTCATGTTGGGTTGTTCTTGTGTGTAACCCTATAGGCCCATATAAAGTTGGCAATGGGCTAATTTCAACAAAAGCCCACAAGTTGCAAGTGGTATGTAGCAAGACATTAAGACTACCCAAATCATACGATACAACCATATATCTTGGTCAAGGATGAGGCATGGATGACATCATCCTCATATTCCCGACCATTACTTTCTCGATCCCTGAGTAATCTGATAAAAGAAATGAAAACTCCTTTTCTTTACAGTATGGCCATACATTTCTCATACTCACTCATCGAGGGGCCTAGTAATATCTCTCAACTAATGCGAGGGACAAATTCCATCATGATCATTCACATTCCTCCACATAAAAACCCTTAAGCCCGATTATAGCCTTTATCATCACCGGTCAAAGGTGACTTTTGACTTGGTAAAAGCTTAGTGACTTTCATACAGGAATCCATGATGATCTTAGGTCAAAGGGCATTGTGACTTGATCAAATATGAGATAAGCTAATAACTTAATCCATGCAGCTTTTTCATAGCGGGTCGATCTAGCACCTTGTACTCTTACAAGTGCATATGACTTTGACTCGTATCTTCATAACTTATCAAAGTCATACCGGTCTTACCTTATCTACGCTCCTGCATAGACAACTAAACAGGACATTTAAGACAATATTCATAATTCGTCTATGGATGTAATTATCACAACAAACATGCAAAACATATTATAATTAAATGGACAAAAAACATTAAAATAAATAATGTGTAAAGCACAATGATTGGCCTAGGGCATAATTTCCAACAGAATGTGCCATCCATTCCCTACTTCACATAAAGTTTGGGCAATAGTGTCATCAGGGGAATTACTCATACAATGGGTGTAATGGTTTAGCCCATAGTGTGGAAGCTCGAAGTGGCCCTGCATGGTGCGTGGACTGATGGAATGGTACAGCCTCACCTCCCTAAAATCAATCATCAAAGTATGGTTGAGGTGACCAAAGGTGTATAAGTGTCGGACAAAGGCAAAATTGACCCCCGCTCATGCACCAACCTTGTAAGTTGGGATTGCGTGAGGCGACTAGCAAAAGGGTTATCTACAGGAATTAGAGAAAAATTCGCTCTTTGACTAAATGCTTTTATCAATCAACTCATACAGATCTTCATATGTGGGTTCAGGGTCGGGCTAGGTGAAGAAACTAAGTTACTAAAAGTAAAACTAAATCCTAAAATAGAAAATCAAGAGAAAAAAGTAAGAAATTGGTTACCGGCCTAAGTTAGCCACAACAAAAGGAAGCATTGGTCGCAGTAAAAGTTGCAGGAGCACGAAGGGACAGGTGACTGTGATGATAATGACAATGGAAGAAAGGTGGAGTTAGGGTTTTCAGTGTGGAAAAAGGTGCAGGGAAGTGGGGGAGGGTGGCGACGATAAAGGTGATGGTGATAGCAATAGAGGGAGGGAGAGGAAAAAAGGTCTTGACTACGGTGAAACTGATGGCAAAAAAGAAAGTGAATAGTGAAAGTGAGAAATGAAAATGAAACCGGCGAGTTTTAAAATGAAAGTGGAGGAAAATGAAATGTCACATGATTTTTTTCACAGAGAATATATACTTTAGTCGCGGTAAAAAACTTCAGACAAAAAAACTGTGATGTTCGGTATGAACACCACCCGAGAGGAACCTTCTAGTAACCAAGAATTTGATCACGGTGAACATGGGAATACATCACAGTGAAACACACCCCAGAGGTAAAACACAAGACTCAAGAGGTTTGGCCGAGGAAAATTGTGACATTAGCCGTGATAAACCCTACCAAAAAGAGAAAAAACGACAAGGATGAAAACAACATTCAAACCTAATGACTCAATCGAAACACAGATCACAGGCACAGTGAGCAGTCCTTTCAGATCCCAATTCAATGATACAAAGGTTAGAGGTAAAGCAAAAGGAGTTTATTGAATTCACAAAAAAGTTTAAAACTCTAGCTATATTATGTCCTACTAGAGGGTTCCTCCCTGATACTTAAAACATTCACAAATGCATTCAAACATTTTATCATCAACCATAGAGCAAGAGTAAATGAATTAGTGAAGGAAAGGAACAACCTGAGAGTTATGGTAGCTTGGGAGTCTCATGGTCACCCCCTTACTTATCCAAAACATCTTGATCTTGTTGTTGCATGGATTCCACTGATTCAAAAACAGCTATGCATGTAGTTCATGCAAAATCAATGAAGTCCCCTTCCACGGGAGTATCATCACTATTTATGCAAGGCATAAAATTTATCTATGGTTCAGTTAACTTCATAGCATGAGATTGTGGAATGGAAATCATATAATTAACAATTGTACAATGAGGACATCTTTCCATATTCCTACAAGAACAGATGGAGTTATAAGACTAAAGAGATGCAAGAGGAGATGTTGAATCATTATTAGCACTAAATGCAATAGGTAAAAGATTTGAACAAGAAAAATCATCTTCCAACTCAAAATCAGCACATGTATCATCTACAACCATATCAATCGCATTAATCTTAAGAGAGAATACTCTTCATAGGGGTGCTTCATGGCTTCATACATGTTAAAATGGATCTTATTTTCACCAACCTCCATGGATATGCTCCCTTCATTCATGCTAATAATAGTATTAGCAGTCCTAAAAAATGATTTAGGAATCATGGATATTGTCAGTATACATATCAAGCACATAAAAGTCAGCTGGGAAAACTAGATCATTGACCTTGACCAAAATGTCCTCTATAATGCCATCAAGGTACCTAATTGTCCTATCAGCTAGTTGGAGTATTACAGTTGTAGGCTTTAAGGTCTTGACTCCCAAAGCTGTGTAAACGGGCATTAGACATTTATAGCAGCCTTTAAATTCAACAAAGGTCCCTCTATGGAACCTTACCTATAATGCAAGGGATAATGAAAGATCCATGATCTTGACACTTTACAGGTCTTTGGAGCTTAAATAGGTCATATGCATTGGAACTCACTTGGACCCTTTCATTTGGTCTAAATTTTCTCTTGTTAGTGCAAAGGTCCTTAAGGTACTTAGCATAAGCAGGAACTCTTTTTACAAGATCAAGCAATGGAATATTTACCTCTACCTTACTAAACAAATCAAAGACTTCCTTCTCATGTTTCTTTTCAACAATTTGTTTACTCATTAAATAAGAATTGGAAAAATGAAGTTCTCCAATTTTACCTCTTTACCTTTGGCTAAGAAGGCTCCATGTTTGCTTGTCTTGACACTCCCTTTTTATGATGAAGTTCTTTCTTCATTGCGTGAGGAAGATCCTTCTCCCTTGGCCAACAATGCTTTCTCCTTAGCACTCTCACAGGTCCTCTTCCTTTTACTTAAGGTTGGAAGGTTATCACATTCATTGCTTTCACCTTCCTCATTAAATCTCACTTGCTTCCCGCTTCTCAAATTTATAGCATTTAGTCCCTTGGGATTTATGACAATGTTAGAAGGGGTAGAGCCACTACTCATTACTTGTTATTCACTAAAGTTCTTAGAAGGCTGAGTGATATAAGAGTTGAGATTTTCTGCTTTAGTCTCCCATTGCTCCATCCTTTTCTCCAAGGAGGCTAATTGAGCTTTATTTCTATAGTATTCTTGCTTGAATTTCCAAAGCATTTAGTTCATTTTTGGCCTTATCATGACCCTTCTTGAGCCTAATTTGAAAACTAGAGTTGTTGATTGTGATTATCTTGATTTTGGGTGCATTTGCCATGAAAAATGACACATTTGCACTTAATTATAATCATGAGCAAGTGCTACTTCAAATGTTTGCTATTTTATTTCAGGAACACTAGCTAATGACAATTGGAGACATCTCTGGAACAGTTCACCGTGGCACAATTCATAGGTCATCATGGCTAAAGATCAAGCCAGCGAGCAAGAACTCTCGGGTGAGGTTCATCGCGATAAAACCTCAAGTTCTTCATGGCCAATATCGCGTAAAAGCACAATATCATGCTCTAAATGGAAAAATACTCGACCCACCTTGTTGGATCCGACCCAAAGTAGTTGAAATATTCCATTTAGGGTAAAACTTAGAGGGAGGGTGAAGGAGGAGGCAGAGAAAAAAAGTTTATTACTCATCTCTTCCATTTTCTCTCATTTCATTATTATCTAAACCCCAACTCCACTTCATCTCAACCCAAAAATTCCATCATATACCTTCATTCGTCTAACCGGAGTCCTAAACTACTTGAATGAGTAGCTGAGCATCTCTTTTCCTCTTGGTGATGATAGCTTGAGATCGAAGTGCCAAAAAGGGGAGTAGTAGTTTTAATCTATATTTATGTTATAGATTGCATAGTTTCTAAGTTAGGACTTGCGATTGGTATTTAAATACTTGGTCTCAGTCGAGCCAAACTTAGATTACTTATGTATTGATTTTGCTTTGTGTTTGACTCAGTAGAGTGAAGTCTCATTTCTACTTATTCAATCAGACCTTTGTTGCTCTCTTTTATCTTCCTAGTTGTGCTTGATATTTGAGGCAATATTGTATTGAGTTGGATTTTTCACTTGGCAATTTCTTTATACACAAAGTGTTTTTAAATGGTTTCATGGAATAGAGTTTATTGCATGGAATTTCTAACCTAGCGATTTGTTGGGGTTTTTCATTATGAAACTATGATAGCCTAAATTATTTCCAAGAGGAAAACCATCACTTAACACATTTTGCATTTCATTCCTGTTTTTATTGCATTCCAAAAACCAAAAAAATCCCGAAAAGAAATTTTGTTTTGTAATTAGCTTCAATTATATGCAATTTTCAATCAAACATGGTTTTCAACTCCAAAGTAAACTTAATCACATGCTAACTAACTAGTGGTGTACGAGGCTCTATAGAGAACGACCCTGGGGTTGCACCCTTTAGTGCAATCATTGGAAATCACAACAGTTTTGATCCGTTTCTGAGGTTTGACAAAGACAAGTTTTTATACTATCATATGTGGCATAGTCGGATCAGAGGCATATCTAGCATCATTTTTGGATGAGTCTTTTTGAATAAGAGAAGCAATTGAGTTTAATTGGTTGGAGGTAGAAGCTTGCTCTTCCTTGAGTAATATTATCATGTTATGCAAGATCTTATTGGTATCTTCCTTTTAAGGAAAACTTAAGGCTTATTGAGGGGTTGCATTTGGGAGTTGGATGTCTAGCTCCTCCACACCTTTGCTATTGGGCGTATTGGCTTACTCACCTCTCAAACATGATTTAGTGTTTTTTCCTTCCACCATCATTGTGAGTGTTTGAGTATGGATTCACTTCTGATTTAATCTCTATATTCTCCTCTTGAATATGGCGAAATAATTATTCCCAAAAATACCCTTGAAATTCGTCCAAAAATAACAAGGTAATTTTATTCTATCGAAAATCCCTGAAAACATATTTCCAACAGGTAAATACTTTTAGAGCATTAAAAATTCTATAATTTTCACTGATACTCTAGCCTTTTTCCTTTTCCCAAATTGCCCTCCATAATGTCCGTAATTAATTTTGAAAGAAAATCCCATTTTCAGGATTTTCGTGTCTTTTTCCCTCCATTCTGGGAATTCACCTTAATCGTATATTGGGCAATAATTTTATAAAATATTATAAAATTCACTTTATTTTTCTTTGCCCTGAACTCAATTGATTAAAGTTTCCTAATACCTTAAATAATTATTTTTGACCATTAATCTTCAAAATTCTATAAATAAAAATCTAGGCCGATTTTCAGCAATCTATCAAATCATTGCTAATCAATGATTTATGCTCTATCTTTTGGGCATTTGTGACTTTTTTGATATCTTAGTCAACTGTTTCACTTTTTGACTTTGACTTTGTCAAATGACCAAAATGCCCTTACACTTCTCTTAATGACCAAAATACCCTTACATTGTCTAACTTTTCGTAATTCCCATTTTGCCCTTGACTTTTTTTCCATTGATCTTTTCTTGTAATGACATCTAGGTCCTTCTCAGAAGGTCACCCATCCTTACACTACCCTAGGGTGAGCATGCTTAATTGTGGAGTTCTCATAAAATTTCTCCCGCTGAGCTAGGTCTAACTTTGGGTTATCCAACCCATTCGCATCAACCTTTTTTGTGCTTTATATCTGTGGCCTCTAACTTGACTTTTGACTACTTGTTTGACCCTTTTTATCCAATGACCACATTGCCCTTAGTCTTTATACTTAATGACATTTATGCGCCTAGCTTACATTCTTAGTAATTTCAAAGTTTTATGACTAAATTAACCAGGGTCTCATTAGTCTATTGACATCTTCTCTTTCTGTACTTTTATTTTTGGGCCTTATCTTATCTCATAACTATCAGTTTAGCTTTTATTTTAGTTTACAGTAGAGGGTAGATATTACACTTATCGTGCTGAATATATCTCCTTTCTCATAGATGAAGACCTAGAAGCCAGGAATTATTTCTCCAGAAAAGCTTTTCTTAAATATGCATTTGCTACATGTCACGGGAGGATCATGTACCACTCCCTTGGCTTTCCTTCCAAAGATAGATTAAATACTTTTCGAAGTACTTAATCAAGAGAAGTTCCCACTGGTTTCATGCTATGATAAATCATTGATAGTGATTGTAGATGAATGTACGGGTCCTCCCCTGTCAAGCCATGAAATTTAGGCAAAGAGTTAATAAGCAATCCTTTAATCTCAAAATTCACATCAAAATTAGGGCATGCAGCAGTGAATGGATCATAGTTTAAATCAGAGGTTGTGGCTTTCCTAATTGCTCGCCTTCTATAGTTCACATTATTCTCCCTAATTCGCTCTTATTCACCATTCCTTCAATTACCGCCATTCCCTTGTTGATTAACATTCATGTTCTGGTTTGGTCAATTCTATGGATTTTTCAGCCACAATTCTTTCCTCTATAGGGTTTCCTTCGGTGTTAGACTCTACTAACCTAGATTCTCCTAAAGTGTGTTCTTCTTTACTAACTACCTTGTCGTTCCCTTCACCTCTCTTCTCCTTACGGGTTTTTCTCAAAGTTCTCTATCTTAGGATCGAAAGGTAAGAGTTTGGTTTTTGGGGGCATACATAGACATAACAAAGAAGAGGAAATTCAAAATTGATTTGCAGCACACAATTCAATTAAAAAGGTGGAATGGGTGGATGTAAATGTATGTGTCAGTGTATGGTATGAGTATGGTATGTATGTATGCATGGAAACAAGCAAGTGGAAACTCAAAATTGAATATTGAAATTTAGAAGTGAAAATTTGGTTGCGGTGAATTTATAAGTTTGTCACGGTGAACTACACCCGAGAGGATGTCCCTTCTTAAAATGACAAGTTGGCTACGGTGAAATTCAAGATTTGTCACGGTCAAATTGTCCCAAGAGCAATTTTCAATTGCAAAACAAAATTGGCTATAGCTAAAATGCAGATTGGTCATGGCGAAGGTTTAAAATTAGATGTAGGATGCACAAAACTCAAAGAAAATTAGTATCTTTGTTTTTACTTTTAGAAAATTTTTATGCTATGCTATCCAAAAACACTACTAGAAAATTATAATTTAGCGAGAAAAATTAGCGACGACTTCAAAATTCCTCTCTAAATAGCCCACTTAGCGAAGAATTTAGCTAGGAATAATAAATTCCTCTCTAATTTCTAAATTAGTGACAACTTGAATATTCCTCTCTAAATTACCCAATTTGCGAGGAATTTAGCGAGGAATATTAAATTCCTCACTAATTTTTTAAATTAGTGAGGAAAATTAGTGGCGACTTGTATATTCCTCTCTAAATTTTTCAATTAGCGAGGAATTTAGCAAGAATATTAAATTCCTCTCTAATTTTCATTTACCCCCAAATTTTCACTTAAAAAGTTTATTTGCCTCTAATGCGTAAACAAGCTAGCGATAAATTTCTAAGTTTTATCATTTAAACGCCTCCTCAGTGCTCACCCTAGGACCTTCCAAATCTTCCTTGTCTCACCGTTGTTCTCCATTCGCTCATCGTAGTTCTTGTTGCAAACATTCATCCTATGTCTCGGCCAACAAGAAAGCTCTCCTCCAACTCAAGCAAAATCTCAGCAATCCCTACCTGCTACCTCCTGGAACCCTGATATCGATCACTGTGACTGGTAAACCGTCACCTGCGATCCCAAGACCCATCGCATCGTCTCTCGCTCTAATTTGTCTGCTTAAATCCCACCTCTCGGTTCGGTTCCCATCTTTCTCACCCAGCTCAGGAACCTCAACTTCCTGGACCTCTAAACAATCTTTCCGTCACAATCCTGCCCTCTCTCCCAATTGTCCAACCTCGCTGCCCTTCACTGGACTACAATCACCGTAAGGGTTCCATCCCTGAGTCATTTGGTTACTTCAAGTGCAGCCTTGATATTTATCTCTCCTACAACAATCTCTTCGATCTAATCCCCATCATCAACATGAACTTGATGACCATAGATTTATTGTGAAACAACCTGGAAGATGGAGCTTTGTTCACTGAAAGATGGAGCTAGTTCCAGTTTGTCTTGTTTCTTTATTTGATAAGTTTCTTTTGTATGGTATCCCTTTTAGCTTATGTTTTTCCTGTTTGTGATTTTCATTTTGTTTTATTGAATATGTGTCCTGATAAACCTGATAATGGTTTAAAATCTCTGTAGAATTGGGTTAGGCTTTATCACTATATTTTATAGCCAAAGAAATTAAGGGGATGCATTGAAGTCGTTGAATTATTAAACCCTGTTTGTCATCTTCCAAAGTTTTGCATAAACACTTTTCCCTAGACTTGAATTTAATAGTGAAGAAAAAACTGAGCTTTGGTACTTTAGAAGGAAATGTATAGGGTGTAAACTTTGGTCCTCATTATAGTTTATGGCCAATGTGAACTTGAAATACCAAACAAATGGAATTTGTAATTGCATTCAAATTTGAAGGGCAGCTGAAAAATTAATTGTCTAGTTATGTATTTTCACATTTGTACGCCAAAGGTTTGATTAACTGTTTCATTGAACTTCTTGTCTCAATTGCTGGTTTTATTTGTTTTTTTATCCCGGAGCTACCAATGGATTTAATATTATGTTGATGAGCTCAGTTCTGTGAGCATGAAGCACACGCAGCTAATATGAATGAGATACATCGCTCTATGCAAACCTCAAGCTTCAGGTGTCCAAAATTGTAATATCCAGCCTTTTTTATAAATTGAAATAACGGTCAAACCGGTAGTTATGAGATGAGATGAGCCCTAGAAATAAAAGTACATAAGAAGAATATGTCAATGGACTAAAGAGACCCTGGTCAACGTAGTCCTAAGGCTTTGAAATTACTAAGAATGTAAGCCAAGGACATAAAATGTCATTAAGTACAAAGACCAAGGGCAATATGGTCATTAGATAAAAGGAGTCAAATCAGTAGTCAAAAGTTGAGTTTGAGCCCATAGATAGAAAGTTCAGAAAAAGATGATGTCGATGGGCTGTATAACCCAAATCAGTTAAGCATGCTTGCTCGGGAGTAGTATAAGGATGGGTGACCTCCTGAGAAGGACCTAAAGGTTATTATACAAAAGACCAGGGGCAAAAAGTCAAGGGTAAAAAAGGGGAATTACGAAAAGTTAGACAATTTAGGGCATTTTGGTCATTTGACAAAGTTAAAGTCAAAAAGTCAACTGTTGACCAAAATATCAGAAAAATTCATAGATGCCTAAAAGATAGAGCAGAACTCATTGATTAACTGAAATTTGACAGATTGTCAAAATACGGCCTAAATCTCTGTTTAGAGAATTTTGAAGTAAATCATCCAAAAATAATTATTTGAGGTGTCAGGAAACCTCAATTAGTTGAATTCATGACACAGGAAAATAAAGTGAATTTTATTGTAATTAATAAAATTATTACCAAATATATGATTAAGGCGAATTCCTAGAACGGGAAAATGCCCGAAAATCCTGAAAATATTATTTTATTCAAAAATTATTTTCAGAAAATTCAAAGTGAAAATTGAGAAAAGGAAAAGGGCTAGAATATCAGTGAAGATTTTAGTAATTTTTAATGCCCTAAAAATATCTTGCCATCAGAAATATTTTTTTCAGGGATTTTTGACAGGATAAAATTACCCTGTTATTTTTGGACGAATTTCAAGGGTATTTTTGGGAAAATAATATTTTTCCATATTAGTAAATGAATTATGGAGATTAAAATAGGAACAAAATATCTCCAAAAAAGTGGAAAAAGATTTGTTGGAATAAAGGTATGTTTACCGGTAGAAGTAACCAAATGGCAATTGGTTTGGTTGAAGTAACCAAGTTTCCAACTAGATTTTTACACCCCATGTGCAGCCATAATGACAACTTTATGATAACCAATGGAAATCAAGCACATGTGAGTGAGGTGGAAAGAGTATAGCCCTTGGATCAAACTTATTTTGCAAAATTAAATCCTAGCCCTTGATTGCATTGTAAGAGGATAAGTTAAATCAGATCTTTCCTCATCTTCTTCAGACGTTTTCATGCCAAAAACAGAAAAGAAAGGAGAGGGAGAGTGACACCATTGAAGGGAGCTTCAAGAGAAGAAAATATTCAAGAACTCACAAGGTAAGAAACTTTACCAACCAAACCTATACATTTTCTTAATCCTTGCAACCTCCTCTACCTTTTCCATTGATTAGTTTCTTGATTAAACCTCTCTTTTGGAAGCTTGGAAGTTAGGGTTCTTGAGTTGAAAAATGAAAAAGAGAGGGATTTAGAGGAAACCAAAGGTTGCAAAACACTCCTTGCATGATAAGGAGTAGATTGATGTATATATTGTGGTTGTTTGGTTGTTGTATAAATTTTTGGGATCTCAAACCCTAAAGGGAGGTGCTGTCCAATTTTATATTTGATGAGGAAGAGTTGTTTTTGAGTTAAATAATGTATGAGAAGTGTTT
>JANTPZ010145575.1:0-16020 GCA_025593235.1 Vachellia pachyceras | reverse complement strand
CACTTCCATGGTTTAGAATTTTGATTTAGCCTCTCTTTTCTCAATTTCATGACTTAGGGTTCTTGAGAGAGAAGTGAGAAAAAGAGGGATTTAAGGCTAATTAATTGTTGGAAATGCTTCCTCTTGTTGAAAGAAGCATGTTGATGATAGTATTGATGTTGGTTGAGATGTTTTGTGACTTTTGTAATTTTGGGAAATCATGAAAATATGGGGAGGTGCTGCCCAATTTTTCATTTGATATGGAAGGATTAGAATCATATTTTTCCATGCATAAATAAGGGTTTGGAAACATGGAACAAGTGGTAGAATTGTTAGAAGTTGAAAAGAGACATTTTTCCAATTTTAGCAATTTTCGTGCAAATCTGGAAAGTGTGAGAAGGAAGGTGTTTTTGGTTATTTTAATGCTTCCATTAGCTCTAAAATGAGGAATTGTGTAGGGGTAAAGTGAGACAAGGGATTTGGAAGCATTAAGAACCAATAAAACAAGTTAAAATGCTCTAGGGAATTAAGAAAGTTTAAGGGCATAATTTCGTCCAGATTGGAACAGCATGAGATGATTTGTTTTGATGATTTTGATGATTCCAATGGATCCAAAATGAGTTTTTGTGTAGGGTATAAGTGGTCCGAAGTTTATGGAATCATTAGAAAAAGTTAGAGACAAGTTTGAGTCTCTACGATTTAAGGAATTCAAGAGAATGGTTAAGGGACTTTTACATTTGTTCTTGCATTGGAAATGGATAATGTTTAATGGCCATTATATTCTCCATTGTGTAGGAAAGAGTTGTGTTCAAGAGGGTGATTTTCAAAGTGACCAAGACAAGTTGAAGAAAAGTAAAGCCTAAAGGTAGCAAAGATTTCTAACCTTACTTAGTATGTTGAGAAATTATTCTAATGATGTGCATGACTTTATGACATTGTTGAATGTGTTTATGAGTAACATTATGCTATGGCCATATGCATTGGATATGTGCTTGGTACACAATTTGACTTTGTTGCTTATTTTATGAAATTCAAGCATGTCATGCAAACTTTTCATGAATGTTGGTCACGTACCTTTTGCATTTCAAGATTGTCCCTTCTTCTGCATCTGCATCTCTTCAAACTCCACAATCGTTCGCTCTCTTGCTTCTGATCATGAGGAGCCGACGTTATTTCAATCGCCTCCTTCTACCAGTATCCACGCAAACAGTTCCAACAATAGCAGCGTGCTAGCGTCTCTTTGTTTCACTCTCTCTTTCTAGGGTTTCATGGCACAAGAGTGAATTCAAATTTAGAATGGGATGCCTCTTCTGTTCACGAGCACTTATATTTATAAAGCTCATAGAGTGCATCATAATCAAGGATTAATATTTTATTAATATTGAAAAATTCAAATTTTAATTACAAAAAAATATTCTAGATCTAATCTTGAAATTTGAATTTTAAAAGGATATTCTATATCTAACCTATTAGATGGAACATGATTCAGTGTGAACGCAACTGTTTCCAGTGCATGGCCCCAAAAGGAAGGTGGAAGATCTACTTAACTCATCATATATCGAACCATATCTAATAGAGTTTGATTCCTCCTTTCAGAAACTCCACTCCATTGTGGGGTTCCTGTAGGAGTGAGTTGTGAGATTATCCCACAACTCCTAAGATGGTCAACAAACTCTTGGCTCAAATATTTGCCTCCTCGATCATATCGAAGGCTCTTAATTGTCTTACCAAGCTGGGTTTACACTTCATTTTGGAATATTTTGAACATTTCGAAAGATTCAGATTTATGTTTCATTAGATAAACATAGCTATCTACTGAAATCATCTATAAAAGTAATGAAGTACATGTAACCTCATATAGCAAGTGTGTTTAGTGGTCCACATACATCTGTATGTATGAGGCTCAAAAAATTAGTGGCCCTTTCACTGTGCCCAGTAAAAGATGCCTTAGTCATCTTTCCCAATGAACAAGATTTACATGTGTTGATTGTTTGAAAGTCAAACGAGTTAAGAAATCCCTCTTGGTGGAGTTTAGAAATGCGTTTCTCATTTATGTGAAGTACATGTAACCTCCTATAGCAAGTGTGTTTAGTGGTCCACATACATCTGTATGTATGAGGCTCAAAAAATTAGTGGCCCTTTCACTGTGCCCAGTAAAAGATGCCTTAGTCATCTTTCCCAATGAACAAGATTTACATGTGTTGATTGTTTGAAAGTCAAACGAGTTAAGAAATCCCTCTTGGTGGAGTTTAGAAATGCGTTTCTCATTTATGTGAAGTACATGTAACCTCCTATAGCAAGTGTGTTTAGTGGTCCACATACATCTGTATGTATGAGGCTCAAAAAATTAGTGGCCCTTTCACTGTGCCCAGTAAAAGATGCCTTAGTCATCTTTCCCAATGAACAAGATTTACATGTGTTGATTGTTTGAAAGTCAAACGAGTTAAGAAATCCCTCTTGGTGGAGTTTAGAAATGCGTTTCTCATTTATGTGGCCCATAAGATAATGCCATAAGTAGGTTGGATTTAAATCATTTGATTTAATCCTCTTCGCTGTTATGCTATATATATTTTCACTTGTGGGATGTTCTAAATTTAAAAGGTAATGATCAAGATGCAGATCACCATCCGCATAACAAAATGCCATCACGATAAATAGAACATTTACCATTCCCAGCAATGGAAGTATAACCTTCCTTATCCAAATAGGAAAGAGAAACAATGTTACTACTCAAAGCAGGAACATAAATGCAATTGTTCAAAATCAACGAAAGCCTACTGGGCAGAACTAATTCATAAGTACCTACAGCTACAGCAGCAACTCTTACTTTATTCCCAATACGTTGGTCCACTTCGCCCTTCTTCAATTTTCTACTGTCCTTGAGACCCTGACATTTCTATAGATGTGAGAACCACATGCGGTATCTAATACCCATACAGAGGAAGTAGAAAAATGAATATCTATAACATATATACCTGAAGAGATAGCCCCGCTATCCTTCCTTTTCTTTTTAAGATCTTCCAGGTAGAGTTTGCAATTTCTTTTCCAATGACCAGGTTCATTGCAGAAATGGCGGACTCCTTCCTTTGGAGGCTTAGCTTTATCCGGCGTGGACTTGATTTTAGGTTTATTTGGCCTTTTGGACTCACAGTAAAGCCTTTACCCTTTCCAATGCCTTTACCTTTCCTCTTCGTGCTTGAGAACAATTCTCAAGCTGCTGAACCAGTCAAGATAGTTTATTCCAATGAGTTTATCCTTCTGAAGGACTGATCCCAGTGATAGTGTAGCAGTATTACTAGTGAACATGTTTCTACAATTTCAAAATACGCAAAGTAGATTATTAATCTCCCAGTACATCAATAATCCTCAATATGATTAGTGGGCTAAGATCTATATTTCACTTAAATTTAACTCCGCTTTGGCAAGACATTAAATTCAAGTTATTTAGGTAGGTAACCCTTTACCAATTACATCATATGTAACTCTAGGTTTTATAGGATTCGATCATCATATGACTGGCACATTTAATCCCATCTAATGCCTTGAGATCCAAAACCACTTTGATGATCTCAATTAAGTCAAGACAATAATGAAATGGGTGAGTAGTACCATTACTCACGATTATCTTCCCAAGATAACTTAAATGCATCCACTTTGGTGGAACATACATGTGATCGATCGAGGTTTTGACAACTATTCATTAATTGACGGCATTAAGACTTAAGATTCATTTGGAGGGTTTAACGAATTAATCTTATGAATATAACACAGGTTGTTATTGCATCTCATACAATACCATATTCAATTATCGTAAACTATCATGCAATGATCTAATCAAAAATATATAACAAGCGTGAGACAACATGGCTGTCCTAACCTAAATCCTCCCAAGCCAATGAGAGGAATTCTAGAAAAGATTAAAAGATTACATTGAAAGAAACCTCATTTGAACATACGAGGGGAGTGAGATGAGAAAAGAATGTACATCATGAATCTTTAAAGGAAGCACGACACGCAGGCCTTATTTAAATTTTATAACCCCTTGTAAAACTAAAGCCATGTTGTTTCACCATACCCATTCAATCATTCAAGATCAAATCACAATAAGCAATAATTTATACAATACAAATGATTCCTATTGTGTTCAGATTATTGTGTTCACAATAAGCTAAATTTTAAATCCAGTTTCTTTATTGTGGATATGGATTTAATAGAGAATAATCCTGTGACCAAAACAGTACATCATATGTATTTCGCATCATATACAAATGTTTTGAAAACCACCCTCATGTATACATCATATGTATACAAACATATACCCCTTTATACGAACATATTCGAAAACATATACATCATGTATCGTATATAGAATTAAAAAAATCGCATATGTTATGTATCACATACATCATTCATACATGCTTACAACATACATGCTTCATTATATTCTTAGTCATAATGTACATGTGAAATCAAGAAAGCATACATCACATGTCAGTCACACAAACTCAATTTAAATGCACAATTGACTGGCTCTGATACCACTGTTGGGATTAGCACATAAAAGCAACGAAATTTAAAATTTTCTAATCCCAAATACGGATCTATCAAAGGCATTTAGATTGAGGAGATGAAGGCGTACCTTTTGCATTTTGAGATTGTCCCTTCCTCTGCGTCTGGATCTCTTCAAACTCCACAACCTTTCTCGCTCTTGCTTCCGATCACGAGGAGTCGACGTTCTTTCGATCGCCTCCTTCTACCGGTATCCACGTGAACAGTCTCCAACAATAGCAGCGTGCTGACGCCTCTTTATTTCACTCTCTCATTCTAGGGTTTCGTGGCTCAAGAGCAAATTTAAATTCAAAATGGGATGCCTCTTCTGTTCACGAGCACTTATATTTATAACGCTCATAGAGTGCATCATAATCAAGGATTAATATTTTATTAATATTGAAAAATTCAAATTTTAATTTCAAAAGGATATTCTAGATCTAATGTTGAAATTCGAATTTCAAAAGGATATTCTAGATATAATCTTGAAGTTCAGATTTCAAAAGATATTCTAGATCTTATCTTGAAATTCGGATTTTAAAAGATATTCTAGATCTAATCTTGAAATTCAAAATTTAAAATTCAAAATGTGAAATTCGAATTTTGCAATCTTAATTTGAATTAAATTGATCTGATCAAATTATATCCATTTAATTAATCCAAATAATGAGCCAACAGATTTAATTTATCTTTATAAATTAAATTGATACTAGTTATTTAATTTATCAAATAAATTAAAGTAACACACACAAATATTATTTATATAATATTGTGCAATTTCGAATTTCAACATATACACATATTTTTTAAAATTCGAATAAACCCTATAAATAAAGCTTATGTTGGGCTATTCTTACGTGCGACCCTGTAGGCCCATATGGAGTTGGCAGTGGTCACCATAAGCCCACAAGTCACAAGCGGTCTCTAGCAAGACATTACAACTACCCAAATTATATGGGGATCATTAACACGATGTAACGTTTTATGCAACCACATCACGTCCCTTTTGTCACGCGATATCTCAGTCAAGGATGAGGCATGGATGACGTCATCCTCCTATCCCGACCATTACTTTCTCGATCCCTGAGTAGTCTGATCAAAGCAACAAAAAACCCCTTTTCATTACAGTATGGCCACATATTTCTCAGACTCACTTATCGAGGGGCCCAGTAATATCTCTCAACTAATGTGAGGGACAAATCCCATCTTGATCACCCACATTCCTCCACATGAAAACCCTTAAGCCTGATTATAGCCTTTATCATCACCCGGTCAAAGGTGAATTTTAACTAGGTCAAAGCTTAGTGACTTTTATGCAGGAATCCATGATGGTCTCAAGTCAAAGGGCATTGTGACGTGATTACATATGAGATAGGCTAATGACTTAATCCATGCAGCTTTCTCATAGCAGGTCGGTCCAGCACCTTGTACTCTTACATGTTCCTATGACTTTGAATTGTATCTACATACCTTATCAAAGTCATACTGGTCTTACTTTATCTTTGTTCCCATGGAGCTAACCGACCAGGGACATTTAGGACAATATTCATAATTTGCCCATGGATGCAATTATCATAATAAACATACAAAGGTTATGATAATTAAATGGAGAAAATATATTAAAATAAATAATGTGTGAGGTACAATGATTGGCCCTTAGGGCACAATTTCCAAAAAAAAGTTGGGCCAAAATCATGTGAATAGTGATGTGAACAATAACCCTAAAACTTAAAGTTGTTATTTTCCATTCTTGGGTTACTCTATGTCATTTAAGGCCTAAAAATGGTTCAATATTGATTTAAAATAAAGCTAAGAGAGTTAGATAAAGTGTGTTACATTTGTTTGGTATCAGAGCGAAGGTTTAGGATTTGATTTGACTTGTAATGCAATATGTGCATTATTATTTATTAAGTAGTGCTTTGTTAAATGATATATTGTACACTAGTAATCAACATGCAATGCTTGATTATATTAAATGCTAAGTGTTATGGTATATGTTGGTTGCCTCTTATGATGATATGCTAGTTAATTATATTCCATATCTATGAGTTTATGAATACATGTGACTAGCTAAACACGAAAGAGAAGAAGCTAGTACAAGAACTACTAGAATATGCAGGGGATAACGGATACGAAGGTCCAATGTTTGATAGGATTGTTTCTCTGCAGCGCACACTGGATGCTAACACCTAAGGACTCTAAGAGTATACTACTCTACATGGATGAGGGTTTCGGTTAGCATATATCCAAATGGGCTAAAGAGGCATATGAACTGGATCAGATTGTTCAGAACTATGCAAAGGCAACTAAAAGATCAAAGTTTAAACTACAGAAATTGTCTAGAGGAGATAGTTTACGGGAAAGCAAGATGTTGTAGATGGATTAAGTCGAACATAACTTGGAATTGAATAACCATAAAATTACAGAACTACCTTTCTCCTCAAAGACGAAGATTTTATTCAGTCGAATAGAAAGGGCCAGAGAGGCCTTTGAGCTTGATTAGCTGCAAAAGGCACAGTAGGGACTTCCTCCTAAGTTGAGATTGAAGTCAAAGAGTCCCTTAGTGCTATTTGGTAGTCAGAGTGTTCCTAGATGTATTTTTAAAAGAGATTATCCAGAGAGAAAGGTGAAGTTTACTATTGACATAGTATCAGTAACAAAACCCAATTTATAAGATTCCTTACATAATAGCTCCAATTGATATAAAAAGGTAAAAGAGCAGATAGAGAAGCTATTAGAGAAAGGGTTTGTTAGACCCAGTGTTTCACCCTGAGAAACCCCAGTTCTCTTTATGAAAGGAAAGACAATAGTTTTAGATTGATCTCAGATCAGACTATCATCAGCTCCTAGTTAGAGCTAACGACATTTCTAGTTATGCCGTTCGATTTGATGAAATCCCCTGCAGATTTCATGGACTACATGAATTATGTATTTTGGTAATATTTTGACCAGTTTGTTGTAGTCCTATAAATAATGTTATAGTGTACTCCAGATCTTTAGAGGAATATGAAAGGCATCTAAGAATTGCATTAACTGTTTTCAAAGAAAACAATTATACGCTAAATTCAGTAAGTTCTAGTTTTTAAAGGTGAAATTCCTAGGATAGGTGATCTCTCAGGAAGGAGTCGCTGTAGACTACATCGAGTAAAGGCAGTACTGAGATGAAATTGGCCTAGGACAATAAGAGAAGTCGAATTCCTAGAGCATGTGATCTCTCAGGAAGGGGTCACAGTAGACTACGCCAAGCAAAGGTAGTATTAAGATAAGATCTGCCTAGGACAGTAATCGAAATCAAGAGCATTCTGAGCCTAGCAAATTATTACAGATGTTTTATACAAGACTTTTCTAGGATTGCCTTGCTGCTAACTAAGCTCACTAGAAAGAACCAAAATTTTTTCCGTGAAATGACAAGAACAATTATACGCATAGCCTAGAGCTGGCAGTAATAGTTTATGCTTTAAAGATATGGAGGCACTATTTATATGGAGCAACCATCAAGCTGTACTATGATCATAAGAGTGTCAAATATTTATAAGATTAGAAAGAGTTGAACTTGAGACAGTGACGTAGGACGGAGTTGCTCAAGGACTACGACTACTAAATAATGTATCATCTAAGCAAAGTGAATGTAATTACCAATGTTTTAAAACAGAGAGATAGAGCATGTGGCTATGATGATGATAAAAGAGCGGAAGTTGATATAGAACCTCAGAGATTGGGGTATACTGAGTTATTTACAGCTAAACAGATATGGAATCACTCAGATCCCATTAACATAGAGGATGAGATCAGGGAAGCTCAGTAAGAGGATCAGTTTACTCAGAACTTAGAGACTCGGATGAGTCAAGGAGGAGCTAAATAAGTTAACAAAATCTCTGAGGGAATAATTAAGTTCAAAGATAGGTATTATATCCCTCAAAAGCCTGCTTTGAGGTAGAGGATACTATATGAGATTGAGCCTTACCTCCGTAAATGAGATAGAGGAGATGATCATGGAAAGAATCTCTGATAGTCCAGTAACATTCGAGGTTATTAGACATCCTAAGTTATGGGTGAGCTAGGATATAATCATATATTGGACAAAGTACATGTTATCAAAGATAAAGTTCTATACATTAGAATCATCCAGAAGTTCAAAGAGTTACAGAAGCAAAGATACAAGATAGGTATATTAATGAAAGCCTATCTAGTGATTCTAATGCCAGAGGTAAATACAGGTATACGGTATGAGTAGTTGAAGTACAGTTATGATATAAAAGTGCTGTTTTGGACTATAATTTATGGCAACTAAGTCTGAGAATGAGTTGGCCAGACGTTGAATAAGTTGTGGTTAATTTTCTAAAGAAATTTGAAAGTAGACAGTCTCAGAAGTACTAGAGCTGCTGAAAGGTTTTTTGATTATTAACAATAAGCCAGATAGACTGTGATAGACACAGTAGCCGCATCAGCAGTTGCAGTAACCACAATAGACTTCCCAACTTAAATTAGCCAAGTTCAGCAGCAATAAAGGCATAGCACTAGCGACAGAGTTTGAGGATACTTCATGATGAATTACCTACTAGTATATAGGCTTAAATCTTTATGTGATGAAAGATTCCTATGAGAATAAATTGTAAAGTTGAAATGGTCATGAATGAATTGGTCAAGGAATCTTAAGAGCCTACTAAAGGGAAAGTTGAGTAGTATATCATAATGATACAGATCATAAGAAATAGAGAAAGAAGTGATATGTCACACCCCATAATAGTAAAGGCAAGTAATGTATAACTTAGAGATGCCTTGTGTAATGAGATTTAAACTAGTGATATTTCACTATGTTTCCAGGCATCGCAGAAGGGTGTGATTCTCAGGCCAAGTGTGTAAATGAGAAATGAAGTTCTCATTAGTAAATGCCACTGCTAAATAAGTAAGAAAGTTAAGAAAGGTTCCCTGATTGGGATAAGGTACATTGCATTATGATGAGAAGAGGAAGCACCCAACAGAAAGCATATAAGAGAATGCTTTAGCCAAAAAGTATCTCTCTAGAGTTTGGAATAGTGATTTTTCCTATGCCATCGCCATAGTTACACTGTGACTCCTTCCTGAGAGATCACGTGTGATTGGGCTTTATTTATACTATATTGTGCTTGAATTTCCAGAGCTTTTGATTCAATTTTGGCCCTTCATAACCCTTCTTGTGCTTAAATTGAGATTTAGAGTTGTTGATAGTGATTAGCTTGATTTTGGGTGTATTTTCCATGAATAATGGTATAATTACACTTAATTTCCATTATGAGCAAGTGGTACTTCAAATGCTTGCTATTTCATTTTAGGAACTCTTGTCAAGAATGAGGAATGCAGCTCTGGGATGGTTCACCGTGGCGTAATTCACAGTTTACCGTAGCCAAAGTTCAATCAAATGAGCACAAACTCTCGGGAGAGGTTTGCCACGGCTAAACCTCAAGTTCACTTTGGCCAATATCACACATTAGAATGAATCAAGCTCCAAATGGAAATAATACCCGACCTACCTTATTGGATCCGACCTTGGATGGTTGATATATGCCACTTAGGATAAGTCTCGAAGGAAAAGGGGACAAAGGAAGCAGCCACCATCTCACTTTTCTCATTTCTCCCATCTTCTACACTCCACACCCTAATCTCATCCATCTATCATCCTCAATCCATCCATGCATCTTCGTCCATCTATCTGGAGCTCAAAACTACTTGCCATGAGTAGCTGAGCATCTCCCATCCTCTTAGAGATGAAAATGGTCTCAGTTCAATGACAAGAATTGTAAGGGGATTAAAAATGGCAAGGTGCTTCTCTGGTACGCCACTTGAATGCGAACACTAATGGACTCCGAGAGCATACAACTCTGTAAAGGTGAAGTTTTCATTTGCCGTGGATGCAGAGGGCCAGAGAGGCATATGAACTGGATCAATTAGCCCTAGATGCATCCAATGTTAAGGAATGGTCATGGGCTTTGATGACAGCCCTTCCAGATAGTGAGATATTGAGATCGAAATTGAATTGGCAGTTGTTAATAAGGCTGTAGCACAGAAAAGATGTGAAAAGTACTAAGGTAATAAAATTTTTAGAAGCCTCGTGATTATTATTAGTACATTGGATGGATTGTAAGAGGTGTAGTAATAGCTACAACGTTTGTTGTGCAGTAGTAGCCACAATAGATTCCCAACTTGGATGGCCCAATCCTAATGACTGGTAAGAATTGAAAAGGCATAGTACGGAGTTTGAGGATACTTTGTGATGAATTGTCTGCTAGTATATTGGCTTGAATCTCTTTGTGATAAAGGATTCCTATATGAATAAATTGCAAAAGTTGAAATGACCAAGGTGGATTGGTCAAGGAATCCTAAGAGCTACCAGAGGGAAAGTCAGGTAGCCTATCATAATGATGTAAATAATGAGGAAGATGTTACATGTTACACCTAGCAATAGTAAAGACGAAACACTCAGGGCTTGGAGATGCCTTGAATGTTGAGATTATGATTAATGATATTATAATATATCTTTTAGGCATAAGAAAAGGTGTAACAATCAAGCCAACCTGAAAAGTGAGAAATGAAGTTCTCATTAATGATAAATGCCACTACTAAGTGATTAAGAGGTTATGAGAAGTTCCAGATGGGAACAAGATACGCTGCTAGATGATGAAAAGGGGATGTACCCAACGAAAAGTATGCTAGAGAAATCTCTCGTTAAAAAAGCAAGTTACACCGTGCTGAAACTCAACTTTAGTCGCGGTGCACTACACCCAAAAAGGTGTTTCTCTGTGGAATTCAAGAGTCCCGCACGGAAATGGAGATTGGTTGCGGTGAAAATGCGAGATTTATGCAGAATATAGATGAAGGCTGGTGTAAATGCTAGTCTTCCTAAATTGAATGCTATTATATGCAAAATGAATAAACAAGATGCAAGATAAACAAACAAAAACATTTAATTCAAATTAGCTCCCCGGCAACGGCGCCATTTTTTGATCCGATTAAGCCAAAGATTATAAAACTTTGTCGTTGTCTAGCCTTCCAAATGGATCAAAATATTTGTATTTCCAAAGACTGCATAGGGTGCAACCCTAGGGTCGTTCTCTACGGAGCTTTCTATACCACGAGGTTTCAGCTTGTGCTTAAGTTAGTTTTGCAATTAAACACATTTTTTGATTCAAATTAACTATGCATCTAAAAACTGAATACAAAATATAATTTCTTTTTTGTATTTTTAAATTGAGGGAAAGCAGAAAAAACAGAATTTAGTGTAAAGAATGGATAATGAAGTTCCTCTTAAAAATGAATCAAACCATTATAGTTCGCAAAAGATTAGGGAAAGGTGTCAGTTTTTGCACTAAGTTTAGTAATTAAAACCCCAACAACTTGCTGGGTCAGGAATTCCATGTAATGAACTCCACTCCGTGAAACCCTTTAAAAACACTTAATGTGTGTACGAAACTCGCAAAGTGAAAAATCCAACTCAACACAACATTGCCTTTAAAATCAAGCACAACTGGGAAGATAGAAGAGAACAATAATGATTTCATTGAATATGTAGGAATGAGACTTTATCCTACCACGTCAAATACAAAACAAGTTCAATACACAAATAATCCAAGTTTGGCTCGACCAAGACCAAGCATTTACATACAAACTACAAGTCCTAACTCAGAAACTATGTAATCCATATTATAAATGCATATTGAAAACTAATACTCCCCTTTCAGTACTTCAAACTTAGGCTATCTTCATCTCCAAGAGGAAGGGAGATGCTCAGCTACCTATATAGTGTGAAATCGATCTCCGATGGATGATTGAATCATCATGATGGATTAGGGATGAAATGGAATGGTAGTAGGTTTTCATGGGTAGAGAGAATGAGAAAATGCGAATGGAATGGTTCACTACCTCCTCCTTTTTTTTTTCTTTCAACTCTTACCTTATTTATGTCATAATAACTGTCTAGGGTCGGATCCAAGAAGGTGGGTCGGGTTTTGTTTCTATTTGGAGCTTGATTCATTGCTGCTGCGTGATATTCACCTCGGCAAACATGGGATTTTGTCGTGGTGAACCTCTCCCGATGATCCAGAGCTGTCTTCTAATGTTCTTGTTCAGGGTTTCTGAAATGAGATAGTAAATATTTGAAGTATCATTTGCTCATGATGGAATTTAAGCACAGTTGTATCATTATTCATGACAGATGCACCCAAAATTACACTAATCCAAATCAACAACTCTAAATCTCAAGTTATGCATAAAATGATCATGAAGGACTAAAATTGAATCAAAAAATCTGGAATTTCAAATACAAAAGTGGTATAAATTGTTACGATGGCTGCAACCAGGAGGGGGAGAATTGGGTGTTTTAAAAATCTTTTCGATTAAAACTTAGTTAATCAAAACATTCAAATCAAGTTAATTAAAACAGAGTATGAAAACAGATTGGGTAATAACGAAGTACTTAGAAATTTGAGAAGATGAATGAAAGATGAACACACTATGATTTATCCTGGTTCGGTCCTCTATAACCTACGTCCAGTCCTCAGACACCTCTGAGATTTTCAGTCCACTATAACATCCAAGTTTAAACCAGGTATTTGGAAAACCATTACAACCACAAGTTCACTACGGACACTTGCAAAGTTGTTTCAAGTTTGTCACGGTGGGTACTTGAGAACCCCATAAATGTTTCCAGGCATTTATGAACCCACTCAAGTTTATAACGTAGGTACTCGAGAAACCTTTACAATCACTCCCCCTTACCATCTATAAGGTTACACTTTGTTTCACTCAGTTTATCTTAAGTGACTCTCAAAGGTTGGGATGATTACATTTGGGAAATGCTTCACTCTATGAAGGGGATTGTATTGAATTGAAGCTCACGGAGAAGCATAATGTTTGAGTCCTAAAGTTGTTGTGTGATTTCCTTGAATCAACACTCTCTCTTTTGTGTTCAGTGACTCCATTTACTTCATCTCTACTCTTTTTTTATTCGTTGCTTCCTTATATTTATAGATGTTGGAAAAATATATCCGTTGGAGAGGAGCGTTGTATTTTCTATTCAGCTTTGCTCTTGTGCTCAATTTTTCAAACTTGGTTTGCTCTGACAAATTTGATTGTTGAAAGAGAAAGAATAGCCATTAGAGTCCTGACAAGAAGCAAGTTTTGTTGAAGAAGATTAATCCGTTAGAGATTGTTTTGCTTCTGTTACACTTCTGCTTTAGTGGATGAGGTTGTACAATTTCTACGTTAAATAGCTCTGACACGAAGAGCGATGTTATCTGTGATTTTGTCCGTTGAGAGCCCATGCCGAATATATGTTTAGAGATGCTTATTTTGTAACACCTCTTAATTATCCCTCTTAGTTTCTATTATGAAGAGTTGGAACCAACTAGTGGCCTCAAACATCTTGATTTGTCAAAATGGAATAAGTTGAAAACTTAGTTTCTAGGAAAATCACTATTCACAGTTTTTCGGGCCAACTTTGAAAAATCATAACTAATTCTAGAAAAATTGAAACTGAGTGGTTCCAAGTTCTATTTGAAACTTACAAATTCCTTTATGAGGGAAAAATATCATTTGAATAAAAACTTGTCCAGTTGGAGCATATTCATTCGTGAAAAAGCACTGTTCATATGGTGAATTTTCCTTTTTCCAGGATTTTTTGTGATTTTTCACCAACTTTGGACAATCATTTCATTTTCAGTGATCTTGGTCTTATTTTAAAGCTTGAAATGTGAACTATTTTTTCAGAAAATTTCAGTTCATTTGAAGCTCATTTGCTACGTTCCACGACAGGGTAAAGTAGGGCAAATGACCAATCTTAACTCAACCAAATTTCTACTTCTCTTAACTTCCCTACTTAACATTTTAATTTCTAAACTTTTCTTAACCATCTTGATCTAGATAATTAGGCATTCTTCAAGCATAAACTAATTATCAAGAGTCCATATTACATTCATCCATTACATTACATAATATATTACAACATACAAATAGAATACATAAAGTTCTTGATAAAGTCCCAAAACATCATACACCCACATTTGTCTCATGCATCAACCACTTTCTCTTTACCTTTATGAGTGCCTCCACCTAAAAATTGTTAGTGGGGGAAAGTGAGATTTCAAAGAAATCCCAATAGCAAAACTTTCTAACAAGTTGATAAAATGCATGACATGTTCATAATGAGTGTGAATGCATAACAAATGAATGTGCACATGAGACATGAATATGCATATGGCCATAGCATATCAAGCACATATTCACACTTTCATTTTCATACAATAAGTCATACAAAGTTTCATTACAAGTTCATAACATAAAGTTAAGTTAGAAGGTCTTGCTACCTTTACTCTTAAACTTTCTTCTTCAACTTGTAAGCTCTCTTAGTCACCTTAGAATTTGTCCTCTTGGACCAAACACTTGCCTTGTGATTTCTCCCAAGCTCTTCCTCTCTTCCCAAGCTTCTCTAATGGCTTTTTCACTCTCCAAATTTCCAGCTCCAAGTCGGTTTTTAGAATGAAGAAGAAGAGGTGGGAAGAGTTTATATAATTCTATTATAATAAGGGGAAGGGCTAAGATTGGATCTTGAAAAATTGAAGGCTTAGAATGATAGCACATGTGAGTAGCTTTGTTAGCTCTCATTGGCCCTCAAAAAGCAGCCATGATTACCTTATCTCATAGGTAAAAATCTGGTTTGGCTAATGGAATGGAGTCCCATTCAGTTACTTCTACCGATTGCACTTTTTACCGGTAAACATAACTCTATTCCGGTAAATCTTTTTCTACCTTTCTGAAAATATTTTCATCCTTATTTATTCTCCATAATTCTCTCTCAAATATATTCAAATCATTATCCTCAAATTGTCTCTTGATATATCCAAAATTAACAGGATTAATTTATCCTGCCGAATGCTCCTGAAAACGAGCAATTTCAGAATAAAGCACTTTTAGGGCTTTAGAAATTTCTATATTTTCCATTGATATTCTAGCCCTTCATATTTCCCTAAAATACCTTCCAAATTGTCCCAAATTATTTTTTGTAATAAATTGTATTTTTGGGGATTTTTTGGGCATTTTCCCCCATTTTCGGGAAAATCGCCTTAATCGTACTTCAGGCAATAATTTTGTAAAATACTATAAATTCCACTGAATTTTCATAGACTCTGGTTTTTGGTCTTTGGAAACTCCTGATACCTTAAATAAATATTTTCAACTTTAAATCTTTAAAATTTCATAATTCCTTATCCTGAGCAAATTTCACCAATCGGTTGAATTTCTAGTAATCAGGGAGTTTTGCTCTATCTTTTGGGCATCTGTGACTTTTTCTGATTTTTGGTCAACTGTTTGACTTTTTGACTTTGACTTTGACTTTGTCAAATGACCAAAATGCCCTTATACTTTCTCTTAATGACCAAAATGCCCTTTTTCAGTCTAACTTTTCCTAATTTCCCATTTTGCCCTTAACCTTTTGGTCCTTGATCTTTTGGTTTCTGATTCTTG
>JANTPZ010145571.1:0-16099 GCA_025593235.1 Vachellia pachyceras | reverse complement strand
TTATTATGTTGTTCATAGATCATAATATCCATGTTATTCAAAAGTATTGTTCAGTTTATCAACATTTGTGAGGCCTGTGATGACTGGGGTATTGGGTTTGTATCTTAAAGAAGAGCAAGTATGAGTTTAATTTAGGAAGTATCTGGGTCCATTTATGATGCATAAAGTTTTATTATACCTCATTCTTCTGTGGCATTTGTATTTTCTGAGTTGCTCTTTTTTTCATTTGGTTTGTAGCTTGCTTTGGTTCATTTTACAGGACAAAATTATGAGATCAAATCATTTTTTGAGTTTAATCCTCTACTTTTATTGTTGATGCGTTCTAGATGTTGATATTTTTATCTTTAATTAAAGATACTGTTTGAGATTCCTGTTTTTGGCTTTGGTTCGGTAGAGGTATTGATGTTTAGGGTTTAAATTTTGAACTTTATGATGTTGTAATATATTTTTATGATTTAGGACTTTAGACTTATGATAAAAAATTTCATTATATTATTTTTTAAAAAAAATTAAAAAATAGAAAAAAAATATGGGCCGGCCCGCCCAACCCACCAACCCACCGGTTATGGGTTGGGTTTAGTAAATTATGACCCAGATTAAAATGGGTATTTTGAGCCCGGACCACCGGGCTCAAAACTCATGACGGGTCGGCCCGAATCCACCGGACCGCCCATATTACCGGCTCTATCTGAAAGGCAAAAGAAAGGAGCTCGAAGGAAGTGCTAAAAGAAGAAAAAAGTGCATTTTGATGAAGATCTTCAACGCAAATCATGGAAGCTTGCCTCTACATGCCTCCACTTTTTGGTTGTCAAGCATGCATGCATATATATATATATATATATATGTATGTATGTATGGGTGCGTCATCGGTACAACTATTGTGATATTCACAGGCGGACCTACATATAAGTATGGGGTTTAGTTGCACCCTGACTTTTAAAAAATTATATATATATATTAGTACCATGTGATTTATTTTACACCTACTCATTTGTTAATTTTTAAATCCACTAATTTTTTGTTTAAATTCTTTTCAAAACATATTAAGAATAAGTCCCGCTTATTTTGAATCCCTGAGCCGGATCTTTAATCCGCCACTGATCATGGTGTCCAATGAATGATGCTTTATGCAACAAGATTTGTCAATCATTATGCAACTTCAATTTTTTTTTTAACTTGCTCATGTGCTTAAGAGTTTGTTTGGATGTAAGGTTGAAAATAGTTTTTACAGATTTCGAGGTAAAACTTAAGTTTGGGAGAATAGATTTTTGAAAATAGCTTTTACAGATTCTGAGGTAAAAGCTAGGTTTTAGTTATTAGTTTTTACGAATTCCAATGCAAAAAAGTGGGTAGGAAAGAGGAAAGTAAGAAAGAGAAAAAGAGAGAAAGTAGGAAAGAAGAAAAAGGAAAAAGTAGGAAAGAGAAAATCTAGGTTGCAAACTGCGGTTTTGTAACTAAAATAGTTTTTGGGAAAAAAATTTTGCTTGGACAAAACTTCAGTTTTGAGGTAAAACCTAGGTTTTGAAACCAAACCTAAATTTTAAAAGTGGTTGCCAAACAAGGCCTGAATCCAACTTATTCACAGGTTTTTTTCCATCTTACAAGAGATTTCGTCTGTTTCAGGCCTTTTGCCCACTTTTTCTTATGCTCCCATTATTATTATTATTAAAGATTTCAATAGCAGGCATCTCAGCACCTACGCTGAGAAATTTGAAGAACCAGCAAAAGAACAAGAAATTACAGAAACATACATCACAAATCTCATTTCGCTTAGCTCCCTCCAATATACTCTCCTTCGTTCATATTTATAAGTTAGAGAGGCACGATTTTTTTATCTTATTTATAAATTGCATCATTAATTTTTTTCATAAATGTAAAATTTCACCATTCATCTATTATTTAAATAATAGGTTATTTAAACTAAATACATGTGTGAATTTATCTTTTAAAAAAATAGTAGGAAAGATCAAGGATGTCGACTTCAGGTGAAAAATCAATTCTATATAATTTAGAGTTCACACTTTCACGCATTCTAACATGAACCTTCGAAATGATTTAATAACAATTATATGTTACTTAAACTAAATACGTGTGTACTCCCTATCTTGAAGAAAAAAAATGGGAGTACGTAGGAAATACCAACTTATAAAAGTCCACTAATATTCTGGTTTTTTTTTAATTATCGATGGAAACAAACATGGACTCGATGCAAGAAAGAAAAGGACAATGGAAGCAATAATAATTAATGAATTGTAAGCGTTGAACATTTGAATAGAATAATTAATTTTCCACGAAGTTGATAATTTTGAACGAAGAAACTGGAAAGGGATGTATATATAATTGTAATGTGTATGTTTACATATATATATATATATATGAATGTATGTATGAACGAAGTCTTAATTTCTACTTTCCTAGAAATGGGTCTGGGACAACCTTTTATATTTATTCATTCATGTCCCTCTCATTTTCTCATCTCCTCCTTCCACAAATTCCAACTTCCAAGTCAATGCTTATACTTTGACCAAATATTTATTTTATTCATTCCATTTTGATGTGTCTCTCACACTGTTGACTGTAGTATCATATTTTTATATTTGTCCTACACGACACCCACTTTCATTCCCCCACACACACACCTCACTTGAATTTTTTTTTTGTTTTTTTTGGGATGGAAATTATTAATTGAAAAAAATGGCATGTTTCACACGGCAAATCATTCACATATATATGAACAATTAAGAAAGTATTTTCAGTCAGCATCAAAATGGAATTATAAATGCTAATGAGTAATGACCACGGGACACTTAAATAGTTTTTTTACTAAAAAAAATAAATTTGATTTCCATAACATCAAATTTAATTTAAAAAAAAGGATTTGAACCCCACACCATTGCCTCACTCCTCATCTCACCCTTGCCATCAAACAACCAAAACAAGAGAAAGAAAATTATTACTACGTCCAAGTTCTAGTTGCGAGAGTGTTTATTTTGGTATTAAATGTGAGCAGTTAAGAGCAATTGTATCTCCTAAATTTATAAAATTTTCATATCACGCACTACTACATAATGATTAATAGACGTCGGTCAAATATGGAATTAGACGTCGGTTAAATATGTGACATCTAATCAAGTGACGTTGTTTCTTGATCAATACATCGTTGGTTAAATACGTGATGTTAGATCAAAATGAAAAGGTGTTGTGAAAGAAGAATATGTAAAATATGTCGTTGATCATGATACAAAAGCTGACGACTATACTGTTAACGACGTCGGTCTCACTTATATAACCGATGACTAATATCAATGGTAATAGACGTTGGTGGAGTTACAAAAACAACAACTACTTGTATAGCCGTCGATTGAACCATGATGTATCCCCATGTCTTTGGTTTCTCTCGTACCATGATGTTGCAATTCAATGCAAAGTGAACAAAACTCATGGAGAACATACTAAACATTTGGTAGCATTTAATGGGATAGCCTTTAAGATATCATTGACTCGTGCATGACTTGTATAATCACTAGTGCGTCGTGGTTCTTTACACAAATACAATCTAGCATATGCACCAGCAAGTGCAGCAGCACGTACAAGTACCTTTCGTCATCGCTTG
Organism: Vachellia pachyceras; assembly: GCA_025593235.1. NCBI lineage: Eukaryota > Viridiplantae > Streptophyta > Magnoliopsida > Fabales > Fabaceae > Vachellia > Vachellia pachyceras. The sequence goes on along the minus strand of JANTPZ010145571.1, from coordinate 12,486 downwards.
GCACACATACTAGTAATGTCATTCGTAATAGAAGGGAAGGCATATATAATAGTCATATCCACAAAATAAAGTTATCTCTGGATTTAATTACTACAACGAATAGTCAATTAAAAAAACTAGTTAGTAGGTCCATAATATTGACGGTTTAGATAAGACGGAAGTGTATCATTCATATCCTTCAAACCTACATAAGCTTCCCTTGCAAGTGGGTCTCTAACAAGGAATTCTATGCACAATGTATGGAACTCAACATCATGGTCAACTTTATCAAGTTCATTTAGGTGAGTCAAGACTCGTGCAATTGAGACATCGTAAGCATGTGCCTCTACGGTCATCTTATAGGTAGCACGTGCTTCCTCCGCCACCATTGCAATTGCATCCACCATAAATGCAGAGGTTGGCACTTTATTTTTCATGACATCACTAGGGATGGGAATAGGCCCAACCCGCCAGCCCGCCAAAATTGGTGGGCTCGGGTTGTCGTCAGGGTGGGCTAATTCGCTATTTTATTTTTTTAAAAAAAATTATTTTATATTTTTTTTGCATTTTTTTTTCAATCCCAATATTTTTTACAAAGGAAAAAGTAATATTAAATTCTATTTTTAGGAAATTATTGAACATTTGTTGATAGGATTGGAAAGAGAATCATGAAAATATGCAATCTTATAGAAAAAAATTAGGTAAAAAATAGAAAAAAATTATTTTTATCAAAAAAATAAAATTAAAAAACTGGCGGGCTGGCAGGCTTGGTCTAGGGATTCCCAGCCCGTCAACAGGCGTGTTGTTGGCGAGCTAACCCGCCCACCCCGCTAACCCGTGTGGGCCAACCCGCAACCTGCGGGCTGGCCCGCATTCCCATCACTAGACATCGTGTCTCCTCACCTCGTGTCTCCTCACCCCAACAAGCTAGTTGTAGTTCTACCCCACTAGCGACTCTGCACTTGTTTGGATAGCCCGTTTGGGCTGCAAAATCCATTTTTTTTTTACGTTTGGGAGCCCATTTTCAAAAATGCATTCTCCCCCCAATGGCACGTTCGCGAGACGGAGCAGCGACGCAGGAATCCTTCAATGCAGCTGTACGCGTTAGGAATCTTCAGCCTTACGTCCCGTCGTGTTTTTGCTTTCCCTGTCTCTATTAACCCTCGGCACATTCGTTCCATTCCAGCCCTCGCCGCATTCGTTCCATTCCAGCCCTTGGCGCATTCCTTTGCCTAGATCAGGTTCTTCTCCCTTGACACCTGTTGCAGCTGTGGTTTCCTTCCTCTCGCACGCGTCTCCCTGGGTTTTGCTCAGATCAGGTGCGACTCTTGCTCCCTGGCTTCCTTCTCCCTTAACACCTGCAGCTGTGGTTCCCTTCCTCTCGCACGCGTCTCCCTAGGTTTTACTTAGATCAGGTGCATCTCTTGCCCCCCTCTTTCAATTTGCTCATATCATGTGCGTGCGTCTCTTACTCCCTCTCTGTATGCTCAGGTCAGGTGCGTCTCTTGTCCGATTGCGTCTACTCATGTGGCGGTTGCTCCTCCTCAGCTTGTCGTGGGTGTGGAAGACGGCAAGGCGAGCATTGAAGCAAAGTATCGTTCTCTCATGTTCCTCATTGGCACAGCATCTCCGAGCTGAAGGTGTTCAGCCGTATACCATCCGATTCCACACAAATAAATCTTGTCCGTGATAGGATCCGAGATCAGATTGTACATGCTTTAAAGGCGGAGTAAATATGTATTATTTATAATAATTTGACCATATATGTATTATAAACATTTTTTTATATCATTCAATGTTATCTTAGCAATTTTTCCTAATTTAATAAAAAAAAGTACAAAATAATTATATGTATTAATGTTATTCATGCCCTTTTGAGTAATTTTTATCCGAAAATCACTTCTCAAAATTTCAATCCAAACATAAATGCATTATTCAAAAAATCATTTTCACCAACGGTTTATCCAAACGTAACTTGATTTTTACCAACGGCCTATCCAAACATAAATTTTATTCATTCTTCCAAAACTCATTTTCAAAAGCCATTTCTCCCAACGGTCATTCTCCTAAAGGACTCCCCAAACAAGCACTCTATCTCTTGTGCTTGTTCTCCTCAAATTTTATTTTTTGCGGGAGATGGTTGAAAAAGAGCACAATGTGAATGCTAAGCTATCTCGGTGGCAGCAAGTACCACTCTCCAATCCAATGTTTGACATTTATACTTGCGTTTAAATTGATTAGTTGTATTGAAATTAAAAGAAAAGGAGAGTGACACAAATTTAACCCTTCACTTCTTTTCTTTGGGCCCATCCTCCATGTTGGTTTTACAGGAAGGGGCTGGATCATCACAGCATGATGAACCAATGTTCGGATGACTACCGTGAGATATTTTCACGTTTACTCATTCAATGCCTTTAAATAAAATTATCTTTAGTTAAAAGATACATATACCTAGGAAAGAATCAATTGTATTCATATCAATTCATTCCACAACTTCAATTTTTCCTTACTTTTTCACTCCCACACCACCTAATAAAGCACAATAGAATTTATGAAGTCGGTGAAATAAATGGATGATTTTGTTTATCATGCATCATTCTACTGAAGACAATTCTATCCAAGGCATTGTCAAATACTAACTATAATCACATCTTTTTAACAAGGATTCGAATATTAATTTACTTCATCGTGAGGGAGATTAGGGCCCATTTCGCAAAATCAATTCTCATTGATATATATACAAATGATTGTCTAGGCATTTTAATTCTCTTAGTATTGTTTTACTGGAGGCAATATCGTTCGAGACATTAAATATATGCATCTCTACTAGCTAGCAAGGATTTAAATATTAATTTACTACATTCAGTACCAGAAAAATATCATTTAACGATGGAAAATCCGTCGTTAAAATGAAAGTCGCTAATATTTTCCGTCGTTAAATGAAAAATTTCTGATGAAAAATAGCCATTTAGCGATGGATTAACAATCACTCGAATTCAAGACCTCCCTTCTGTTTAAACAAATAAATTCTCTTCCTCTATAAGGAGCACTAACAGATAGTACACATAACGTGTGCATACCATGAAAACGAATATTCCATATTTGAAATCGAATAGAGCAAAAATGTTTAGGGGAAGATAGGCGTATTAGAGTAAATTAACTAAAATTTAGGGCTAGTTTAATGTACTATTCGTAAAATAATAAGATTTTTCTTAGAAAATATATGAAAATGGATGAAATATAAGTAGTTAACCACATGGGAAGAAGAAGAACCAGAAATTCAATGGTGGGTCATACATATGCGTACGGTTGGATGGTTCAAGTCACAACTTGGACTTGTTGGATCGTTTCTTCTGTTTCTTACTCCCTTTTATTTATTTATTTATTTATTTTAATTCGTCTTATTAATGAATAGTCAATGTTACGCCAAAATAACATTAGATAATAATACATGGATTTTTCTTCCTTTTATTTGCTGGTCATATAATTAATTATAATTATTTCATGTGAAAACATGATTGTATGTATATATATTTTTCTTGCCTGCCATCATCATTATATCCCTGCATTGCTTGCTGATCCCTCTTTTATTAAATTTAATTTCATTAATAATGTTTAAAATATATTTCGGCTTCCGTCAAGAGACCCTTTTTTTAATATTGGCAACACTTTTTCCCACAAAGAACTGCGGTGCCCAGTGTCAAAAGTGGAAAAAAGTTGCTGTTCACTTTTTTGCAGTGTTTGGGAAGGTTTATGAAAATAAGTCACTTGTGGGAATAAGTTACTTCTGCTAACAAGCTGAAATCCTAAACTTTTACAAATAAGTTACTTCTTCTACCGCTTTCCTAAACATAAATCACTTTTACAATATAACTTATTTCCAATCTCACTTCTCCATAAGTCCTTCTGTAAATAAGTTAATTATCTCACTGCGTTTCCAAACGGACCCCTTATATCAAAAGGTAAAATCTGAAGATGGTACAAAAATGTCGTTAAATGATAAATAGTCCCTACAAATTCATATTTTATCTATACTTTTTTTTCTAAATTACATGTATTATATTAACGGAAACAATCATATTCAATACATTGTGTATCTTTGAGAATCTATTGGGAGAAATGAGTTTACGGATTCTAAAAATAATTTATGGATTTCGAGATATTTTTACGGATTTCAAGATGGTTTTTATGGATTTTGAGATGATTTTATCTTGACTTGCGTGCTCTGTTTGGAAGAAGTTCTTCCCAAACATGCACATTGTCAATCACTAAATATGCTTTGAGAGACAAATCAATTATGTTAAACCCAACCCCATTGATTATTTTATTTAGATTTAATTATCCTTAAGCTCAATTGGAAGCAACTTTTTAAAATATATGTTTTGCATTTATTAAAAATTGATTTCGAAACTCCCTACTTACAGGTAATTCTAACAACCCCCTCTAAAACATCATACTTAAAATGAAATGCACCAAATAAATCTTTATAAAGAGTGTCGAGTACTTAATGCTTAATATCATCCGCATATTAATAAAGTACTGTCACAAAAAAAAATACAGGATAACGGGAAAAGATTTTTTTATGCACTATTTATTTGTTAACTAAATTTGATTGTTAATATAGTTATTATATTTTTACCGTATGATTTAGTTTGACAAACATATATTTGGTTTGCAGGTTCACGTGCTTGGACTTTTTTATCATACTGTATTTTTAATACATGGTGATTTTTAATTTTCTCTATAAGAAAAAAATTAAAAGAGATAAATTATCAATAATATGAAAAGTTCTTCTTCCAAGTGGAGGAATTTTGCTAATAATGATAATCGTTTATGAGCATATTTGGAAGCTCTTTTTAAAACGTAAGTTTTTTTTGATACAATATACATTTTTTTGATAAAATTTAAAACGTAATTTTTATTGTAAAATTAATATTTTATCCCGAAATTTAGGTTGTGTATAAGTACTCATATTTTTCAGAAAAAACTATTTTGGAGATAAAACCTAAGTTTGAAATATATGTTTTAAAAAAAAAATTTTATCAAATTATATATTCTCCTCTAATAAATTTTTTCTTTCCTATTTTTTCGTTATTTCCATTTCCTCCTTTCTACCAACTTTTTACCTTCAACTTTACAAAAGTTATATACTTTTTTTCATCCCCTTTACTTTTTTTTTTGACCAAATGGTTGGTCAAAAAATTGTATCTTTTTATCAAATAAAACAATATATTTAATCACAATGACCCATCCGTATTGATTACATTAGAAGTGACGAGGGTCATTTTGGGAATAAGTCCTCCAATTTGTATGAAAACAAAATAGAAAACAATTTTAAAAAGGATTATCCTGATTAGATTCGATAACTTTTAATTATTGGAAGGAAAATTTACTCTGAGGTCTCAAATAAGGATTTATTTAAAGAATAGTCCCATCGATCAAAATATTTATTAAGAGGTCACGTTGATAACATGAGGTGTTATCAACACAGCGCATGTTGTTGTCAATAGATAGGAATTTATGTTATCAATAGAATCTCTTGATAAATATTTTCATTCATAGAACTTTTTCGTAAATATGTTCTGATCTCATACTAAATCTAGGGATGTATATGAATACAACTAGGATTTGGCAACGGTGATATATATTATGGTTTATTTAAATAAGCTGCCAGCTGTGTGTGTAAATATTAAATAATTAAATATATAATGAAAATGAAATTAAGAATGAAAATAGAGAAAAGGAAGTGGCTTGAGGAGGAAAGGCGGAGGGGAATGCCGTGTCGGGTATGTCCTTTTGTACGGCCGCTCGCACGGCACCATGGAATCAACGACAGCTCATTCCCCACTCGCCCCCGCCCCCGCCCCACGCGCCTATCTTCCCCCTTCTCCTTCTTTCTCACCCGCTCCTAACTGAAATTAAATCCCTCTTTAAAGTAATTTAAATGCATGTTTATATATATATATATATTGTTTCAAAAACCCACATTTTTTAGAATAAAATTGCAAGGATGCTTATGTAAAAGACAACACTTGAGTCAATTAAATTATTTACATCGGTCAAGCTAAATTCTTCAGAGCACACTTATTATTTTATGATTTTTATTTATTAAAATGCATATATATATATATATACACTATAGTTATCAAAACTCGAACTAAACCGGTTGGATTAGGCTGAAACCTATCAATCCGATCAAGTAACCATTGCTCCACAAACAATGGTCTCTAAGATTAGATTAAGGGTTTGTTTGCATCCTCTTTCTGAAACTTAGGTTTTATTTTAAAACCTAGGTTTTGTCCAAACATAAAAAATGTTCAAAAAAGTCTAGGTTTTATCGATTTGAAACCTAGGTTTTCTCTTTCATACTTTTTCCTTTTTCCTCATTCCTACTTTTTTCCTTTCTTTCTTTCCTACTATTTTCCTTCTTTCTCTTTCTTCTTTCCTACTCTTTCTTTCTTTATTTTTCCTCTTTCCTGCTTTTTCTTTCTTCTCTTTACTCTTTCCCACTTTTTCATTCTTTCTCTTTCCTACCAGCTTTTTTATCTCGGAATCCGTAAAAGCTAATGTGCCTGTTTGGGAAGCCATTTTCCCAAACGGTGCACGTAAGTCTAGACAAAACCATTTTGAAATCTGTAAAAACCATCTCGAAATCCATAAAAACCATCTTGAAATCCGTAAAACCATCTCGAAATTCCCAAAATGCCTCAAAATCTGCAAAATCCATTTTCCCAACGGAGTCCCCAAATAAGCACAATAACTTCCCAAACATAAATAATTTCTGTCTCGAAATTTGTAAAAGCTATTTTCTAAAATCTAGGTTTTGACTCAAAATCTGTAAAAGCTATTTTCAAAATAAACGGTTGGATTAGCCTGAAACCTGTCAATCCGATCAAGTAACCAATGCTCCACAAACAATGGTCACAAAGATTAGATTAAATTATTTTACCAAAAAAAAGATTAGATTAAATTGAGGAAATTGTGCGTCGAGTTTCTTATTATTCTCTTTTCTTCAACGCATTCACATGTATGTTGGCATATTCTCGGCATCTTCCGTCGGGGAAAACAATAGCCTTCTATCGTTTTGATTTGACCATTTATCCTTTTAAAAGTTTGAAGTCCGTACGGTCCGGACAATAAATACAATTCAATGGTGGAAAGAAATATTAACTCCACGGTAAACTTTTAATTTTCTTATAATTCAATTTCTTATCTTTTCAGCTGTTTACATCATTCTCTTCGGATTCTTCAAGCCATCTCTATGTGTTTGAGGACTCTTGCGGGTAGAAAGAAGTTTACAAAGTTCTAAATTATTTTTATAGATTTCTAGATGGTTTTTACGGATTTTGAGATGATTTTGTCTTAACTTACGTGTACCGCTGGGGAAACAAAGTTCCCAAACAAGCACTCTATCCTAAATTAAAGAGGACCTCAAACCTGTAGATTTAGGAACCCGTTAGGATAGTGATTTTACGGATTTCTATAAAAGTATGTCAGAGAAGTTTTATCTTGGCTTACTGCAACGTTGTTTGAATGTACAAACCAAACAAGTACTACATCTTTATAAAAACATAAAAGAAAGAAAGAAAATCTCATACAAGACAGTTGATTCACTCAAATTTTAATTTACATAATTAAACATAATAAATAATTAATCAAGTTGTATGGACCAATTGAATATTTAGAAATTGATGGAGTCAAATTACCTTAATACTATTTAATAGCAAATTTCAGTTTTAATCCATATATTTAAACTCAGATCAAGTCTTTATCAAATTATAGGAATCAAAACCAATTATATGAAACAATAAGTATCAGAAATCAAATTAGAAGGACCAACAATGATATTAACCCAAATTTTTAAGTAGAAACTTTTCATTGTATTTTTTTAATAAAATAATGCTACATCCAATATTTAATAATACAAAAATCGGTCGATTTTTTTTGAAGAGATTAAAAAATCTAAATAATTTCTTAATTATAACATATATTATAAAATAGTATAATTATATTGTATATCAATTTATAAGTCAAATAAATTAATTTAAAGAAAAAAATGATAAATATGTAAATTAAACTTTTAAATATTACGAAGGTAATATGCAATTGATTCAAAATGCAATAGGTTTTATGTGTTTTAACACATCAAAATTATTTATGCCCCTATTTAAAAAAGAGAGGTAGTCTCTCGTTAATAAACCATTACTCAATTTCTTATCATTACCATCAATTACGTGAGGGTATTCTTGAAAATAAAGTCATACTACTCACTTTCTATCTATATGCATGGTATAGATTTACAGCTTCCAACTAACTTTACCTACTTTCTTTGAATAACAGTGTGTGTTGGTCTGATTTGGAAATAACAATTTGGAAAGATGCTTTAACATTGTGCATCTGTTGGGAAACTTTTTCCAATTGTACACAAAAGTCAAGATAAAAAATATTTTGAAATCATAAAAAGTATATCGATATCTATAAAAGTATCTTGAAATCTATAAAATTATTTTAAAATCCGTAAACTTCTTTTTCCTAACGGATTCTTAAACACACATGCTCTAACATTATAATGTTGGTCTAACAACATGCTCTAACACAGTGACGGACTCAGGACCCTCACTCAGGGGATGCAAACTATTTTTTTTATAAGTTGAATGAAACTTATTCTTAATATCTTTTGAGAAGAATTTAAGCAAAAATTTAGTTGGTTCAAAATTAACAAATGAGGGGGTGCAAAATAAATCACATAGTACTAATATATACATAATTTTCTAAAAGTCAAGAGATGCAGCTGCACCTGCTGGGACCTACGTAGGTCTGCCTATGCTCTAACATAATGTTCAATATATATACACACATAATTCTAACGTAATGTTGGTCTAACAATTTGGATATAAACAACATGCTCTAACATAATGTTAGTCTTATTTGGAAATTACAATCTGTCTTTATCCAAATATTTAATACATTTTTTTTTTCATTTTAACTCTTAGTTAATTACATGTCTCTTCATATATATTTTTTCTATTCATTCTTTCTCTCAATCTTCATATTAAAAAATAAGGATATAGTGGGAAAAGTTGCACCATTTACACAATTATTATTATTATTATTATCATCAAATTTTAACCAAAATTTTGATTTATGTTATTTGGGTAGCTGGTGTATATATATATATTGAACCAGATGGAGTATGTGTTTAGGGAGAAAAATCTAGATTAACACACATAAATAAGACAAATAAAATGTATTAATGTTTACATCTAATAATATCAGCTATGATCAATTGGGAAAGCCTCACTCCTACTTTAGGGCATATTGTTCTTTCCATTAAAGAGATTGCCACACTTTTAATTGCTTTTTGAGTTTGAATCTACGTAAATATATAAAAAATATTTGTATAAAATATTTTTAATTAGACTTGACACTGCCCAAATTTACTTTAACCAAATAGCCACACTTTTGTGAAAAACAGAAAAACAGAGGCGTAGCACATAGTTTAGCCACATTAGATTAAATTCTTTTGCAGAATTATTATTAAAATTTAAAATTATGAAATATAGATAGATAAATAAATCAAATCCAAACTGCTTGTAGCGTCCGTTTGGATTAGAAATCCAAACTACTTTTTTCAACTTGAATTACAATTTATAAAACAATAATTATATTAAAAAAAATTTATCTTGATTTATGTAATTACGATTTTTCAACTTCAATAGAAAAGATTACGTTTTGATCTTGTAAGTGACCCTTCAGAGATTAATTGATTGATAGCTCCTTTTATAAGCCATTTTACATAAAAACATGAAAACTGTTAATTACTTTTCTCCAATTTTACCCTTTTACGGTAGAAGGTTGCAAATGAAAGAGATAAGGGTTTTTTTTTAAAAAAAAAAGATGAGGCATTCAATTATGATAAATTGACAAGTATATTTATTTTCAAACGATATCATCAATTTAACTACCCCTAATTTTGTATAAATTCCGCTTTATAAGCATAAAAGGTCACTCGTAGTATTAGTGTGTCTATCAACCCGTTTAAAAATACGGTAGAGAAGTACTTTTACAGAAAAATACCGTTAAATGTGTGTTTGAAGAGTCAAAACGCTTCTCCAAACACAGCCTATATATGTGTGCGTGAACGTGCATTTATTAAATCAAAGCTCGACGATATTCAAAAATTTGAAATGAAAATGGTTGAAATGATATATATATATATATATATAATAGTTCTGTGATGAGATGGGTGGATTGCAAATTTGCAATGTGAAACCAAAATTTAAATTATAAGGATGAATTGGTGAATGGAAAGTCAACATAATTAATACGTAAGATGAATATTTATTTTATAAATTTAACATGGCTTATCAAGCAACGCAATGATCAAATACTAAAATTATGTTTTTAATCAACCAAACGAGAAGGACAATAACTTATAATTAGCAATTTAGGATTGCTGATCCTCGGATTTCTAGTCGTTGACACGAAACGTAGACTTTTTTTTTTTTTTTTAACGTTAGAGCCAGTGCCTCCTGATGATAATTTAATTTAATCAAACATCTAGATTCATTTTCCTATTTAAGATAGATAAGAAGAGAAAAAAATTATAAAATAAAGGTTGTTATATTTGATGTCATTTTAGCCATATGCCATTAAATGGCTTTTAAGCATAATAGGTAGACATCATTTAAAGTGCATGCAATTTTTAATAAAGATAGAAAAATTATTCAAATTCCATAACGTAGCCCGAAATGTAAATAATAGGCATTAAAAAATTATTTTGATTACGTTGTTTTTTTTTCATTTGGATTCTAAATATAAGCTGAATATAAGACCTAATTAAGTAATTTAACTAGTTAAGTTACTTCAAGATTGTTAGTGAGGGAGAGAATAATTGCTGAAAAAAAATAGGAGACATGTAATTAATTGAGGGTTAATTTGTTAATATTGAAAATTATTAACAATATTTGAATGGTGATAAATACTCTGGACATTCACACACCTCCCCACATGAAGGCACCAAAAAAAATTCCAAATAATAATAATAATAATAAAATAATGTCATATTTAATGGCAAAATCCAAATTTTCCGATATATCATTGTTTTTGCAGAAAAATATCTTGTTTTACTTGAAAGTTCTAGTTTTGTCCTCTTCAATTTTCTATGAAATTCATCAATAATGATTCATTTTCTATATGAATAAATTTTAATAATTTCATTAATCGATGTTATATAAAATCATGAATATTTGTAAAATTGAAAATATTAAAAATATATAATCACCCCAAGCAAATAAAAAGTCCAAATTGCTGCCACTAATATTTCAAAAAAAATGGAAGATAGTTAAATAAACAAGAGGATCAATGGCTCATTATAGATTATAAATTTTTTTATAATATTTTAATATTAATTTCACATAGGAAAAATTAATCTTTCCTTGAACATTAACTAAGTACAACTTAAATTACATAATTTTAACTCAATTTGAACTCAGTACAACTGATATTTGGAATGTTAAATATTTTAACGACATTGTGTGTATTTAGGAATCTGTTAAAAGAAATGAGTTTACAGATTCCAAAATAATTTTAAAATATTTTTTTATAAATTTTAAAATACTTTTTAAATCTTTTCAAATTGAATGAACGAGAAGAGTCAAAATTTGGAAGATAACTTACGATTATGGGGCAAAACGATTATTTTTCCGTTTAATAATAGTTGGGCCATTAATTGTAATTTTCCCACTTTTTATATTTTAAATGCAGTATGAATTGTACCTGACAAGTACGCTTCCCTGTACCTCTCAAACTTCCTCTCAGCATAGCCTTCACTCCCAACTCTCCCCAACGACCCTCTTATATATATATATATACACATATATATATACGCACACACTCATTACTTCTCTTTACCCTTCACAGCCACCACACTTCCTTAATTCCACCCCCGGCTCTTCCTCTTACCAAGTGCTTCCGTTCCCCTCTCTCCCCTCACAGTCTTCCGGCGGCGATTTTCCTCACCCTCCCGGTTCCTTCTGGCTCCGAACTTTGAAAGGATGAAGCAGTTGATTCGCCGGCTCGTGCGAGTCGCTGATTCGTCCCAGTACACTCTGCTCCGATCCGAGTCGCGAAACCGGCGGCCTCGCCTGTCACAGTCATTCCGGTCGGTGGCGTCTTCCAGGCCTCGACGTTCGTGTGCGGTGCCGGAAGGGCACTTGCCGGTCTACGTAGGCGATGAGATGGAGAGATTCGTGGTGAGCGCGGAGCTTTTGAACCACCCGATCTTCGTGAAGCTTCTGAACCAATCGGCTCAGGAGTACGGGTACGAGCAGCAAGGCGTGCTTCGAATCCCCTGCCACGTCTTCGTCTTCGAGCGCGTCCTCGAAGCTCTCCGTCTAGGCCTAGGCCATGACGACGATGACGCGCGTGACATCCACGACCTCCTCAGCTCTCCTTCCTCCGAAGACCTTTGCTAGGATACGGCTTCACCGGAAAGGGAAAAGAGAA